>PVIC010009323.1:0-12790 GCA_004025085.1 Thryonomys swinderianus
AAAGCACTCAGGCACAGTGTGTCTCTCTCCACAGCCTCCAAAATACTCATTTCCTGTCACCGGGAAGCCTGCCCTCTGTCCATCCCATGTCATGACAGAGCCCATTTATGCTGCCGTTACTGGAAGACTGGTCCCCAGCCCTCCATCCCGTGTGCTGGGTGGTGTCCAGGTGAGTGAGGACTTCCTAAGTCACTGCCCTGAGAGCAAAGCCCAGGAACTGATGTGAGCCCACCCAGAAACCCAGCAGACAACAAGGAAACCTGGTGTGAAGAACCAACCTCGTGAGCTAAAAAGCCGCTTTCTCTAGCATTCATGTTTAACAGACAAGGAGACCAAGGTGGTAACTTACCCAGGAACAGTCAGCTACAGGCAGGCAGAAGGCCTACTGCACATGCCATCCCAAAAGAGGAAAAGTCAGTCTAAACACTTTTTACTAAGAAGCCACCAGACTGAGGTTAGCACAGACTCTGGCACTCTGACAGGGAGAAAACAGGCTCTGTCGCAAAGTCCCAGCTTTGTCCTTTGCCAAAAGAAATCAGGAACCCAAATATAGAATCTACCCAATGCTCACCCCCCTCCCCAGACCTTTGGTCCTCTCTCAGTCCCTGAAACACAGTCTTACCTTGACAGCTACGCAGGAACTGGTTCCAGGACTCCCAGAGCTATCCAAACCCATGCAGCACAAGTCTCTTGTATGAAGTCTTCAAGCTAGCAACCTACACACACCCTCCCGGGTGTTTGAAATCCTGCCTAGATTACTAATATTGTTATACTGTATCATCTAGAAATCAGTGGTCAAAGAAACTCTGCATGTGTCCACTGAAGATGAAGTTTTTTCCCAAATATTTTCAACATACAGTGAGAACCCACAGCATGAAGGGCCAGTACACTTGCCTCCTCCAGGAAGCCATCCCACTGTCTCACCCGCTGTGCTATGGCTCACAGCCCAGATGGAGCCACCCAGTGCTTCTAGGCACACAGAAATATTCACACCACCATGTCTTTTTGTCTCATTTTGCACAACACTTTCACAACTGCCTAGTTTCCTGTGCTCTGCCCATCTATCCATCCAGTCCCATGTTGGTGAAGTTTAATAATCTATATTCCAAAAAGGAAAAGTGTTAATTTACAGAATCTGTCATTCTCCCTGCTACTAATACCCCACCTTGCTCAATTTCAAGGTACCAGTACAATGTCATTAGACCTAGGAAACTCACATGCAGTAATACGATGTTTCCACCACCCAGATGAAACAGATGAAAGAGCCTCAAACACATAGAAAATAGTCAAATGAGATCAAATTATTAGAATATTTTTCCAAAGTAAGGAAATAATTATTATTAATATATATATTTTAAATCGTTTATATAATTTAATACTAGTCATGTTTCCTGTTAGCTGTTCCTAATGAGCTGGTACAAGGTGGCCCCAGAGACTGCTACATATCTGTCTTCCTCCCTGTTTCATTGTGACCTCTTCAGTGTAGGACTCTGTCATTCACCCAGAGTACTTTAACAGCCTGCTAACCTGTCCCTCAGCTCCTGGTCCTCCTACTCCAAACCATCTGGTTGTATCTTTCAAAATATAGCTCCTATGCTTCCCTGTTCAAAAATGGTAACAGCTCTCCAGAGCCCCCAAATGAAGCATGAATTCTTTTTCTGAATAGTCAAGGCTCTGCAGAACTTAGAAGTTCCTCAAACTTTACTTTCTAGTTTTATTTTAATAGTGCTTATATAGCTCCCATGGTATTTTAGAGGTCAGTGGGCTGGGTTTAAAGCTTGCTTTTGCCATTTATGAGTTGAAGCAAGTTACTTAACCTCTCTGCCTATTACCTCCCTAACTGAAAAATGGGGTTGAATAAAGAAATGTCTGAGGTGAGTGACCAGCTCATTTTAGGCACTCAATGCCAGCAGTGTGGTCAGTTTTCTCAAGAGCTTGTTCTAGGGCCCCGAGATTTAACTCAGTGGTTCCAGCATCTGCCTGGCAAGTGCAAAGTTCGATCTCCAGTAACCACATATAATACCTGGCATGGTGACTCATGCCCACCAGCAATCAGCACCACATATCACAATGCCGGGCGTGGTAACTCATACCTGTAATCCCAGCACTCAGGAGGCAGAGGCGGGAAGATTGCTGAGTTCCAGGGTTGCCTGGGCTACATAGTGAGCTCAAAGCCAGCCTGAACTACAAAGTGAGACTCTGCCTCAAAAAAAAAAAAAAAGCTTGTCCTATGTGTAAACACTGGTTTTTAAATCTCATTTTATTCCATTGTGATCTCCACTTACTAGATCATGTGAGAACTTTGGCTTCCACCTCTGTTAAATGCAGATTTCCCTCTCCTTCCCAGTACTATGCCCTAAATCCAGTCTCTCTTGCAACCATTCTTCATGAGGGCCTAACCTCCATACCCTAGTTTCCACTCCTGGATGCTATCTCTCTGAAACACATGCATTCACTCAATAATAAAAAGATAACCCAGTTTAAAAGTGGGCAAAGATTTGAATAGGTATTTCTTGTCCAGAAATCATACAAATGGCCAATAAGCACGTGACAAGATGCCCAATATCATTAGTTACTAGGGAAATGCAAGCCAGCAGCACAGTGAAGACTACCTCACACCACTATAATATCTATTTGTTGTGAAAAGGACAGACAGGCCAATGTGGAGAAATCAAAGACCCTATTCTCTGTTGGTGAGAAAGTAGTAAGGTGCAGCCATTTAGGAAGATGGTCTAGTAATGCTTCAGAAAGTTAAACAAGATGACAGATGACCTAGTAATCCACTCCTAAACCTGCACCCACCAGAAATAAAGCCATGGGTCCACACAGGAACCTGTACCTCACCATTATTCATAGTAGCCAGAAACTAAAACCCGAATGTCCATCAACAGATTAATGGACAGAAAAAGTCGGACTATGCAAACAATGCAACTTTTATTATAAAATGAAATGAAGTACTGACACAAACGAACCTTGACAACACTGCCATGTGAAAACACCTTATAATCCCGCATGCCCAGAATTGAGGGCCTTGTGGATAGAACGCAGCTGAGTGACTGTGTAGGCCTTTTCTCTGGCTGACAGACATGTCCACACTTAGGTTCTGGTAACGGTCACTCACTTCTGTGAACATGCTAAGAACCATTGCATTGTGTGTTTTAACTTTTTTTTTTTTTTTTTTTTGCAGTACCGGTTATCGAACTCAGGCCCTGTGCATCCAAGGTTGGCGCAGTACCACTTGAGCTAAATCCCCAGCTGCACTATATGTTTTAAATGGGTGGATTTTTATGAAATTTGAATTACATCTCAATAAAAATCTTTTAAAATAAAACCTTGAAAACCATCAACCCTTCTGTCCAAACTTGTCGCAGGCCCGCTGCTCCCGGCCCCGGCGCACAGCTGACTTCACTGGCTATCCCATCTACTCGAGAAACAGCCTCCGACTTTGTAAGTACACAAAATGAAGTGGACTCACCCTCCTGCGGCCACCACTCGCGTGTTCCGTGTTTCCATGCCGGGAAGCAAAGGCTGGAAGCCGCGGCCAGGCCCAGCCCGTGAGGACGGCTCTATTGCCCGTTCTGTGCACCACGGACTGCAGCTGCGACTGACGAGCCTTAGCCAGGCCGCCCACTGGGAAGTCCGGCCGGGGCTCGGGCTGGGGCTGCCAGCATCGGCTGAGGGGCGACGAACTCCCGTCAGTCCTGTGAAGGGTTTCCTTCCACATGGCGGCCCTTCCTGTGCGTACTTCGCGTCAGTTTTGACGGGAACGAAAGTGTGTCCCCTCCGGCCATGCCGGGAAGGTGCAGCGCCCCAGGACCGGCAGAGGCATCAGAATCAGGCCGGCGTGGGGGCGGTGGGGTCGCCAGGGCCGGAACAGGCAAGGCCGGGAGCCCAGGCCGAGAGACTCCCAGGCCAGTTTAGCTCTCGCCTCACCTGAGGTAAAGCATCTCGAAGTCACACAAACCACCAGTGCGCATGCGCATTGCCCCGCGGCCGAGCGGGTGTCTGCGCGCCAGCCGCCGGGCTCCGTGTGGAGGTGCATTGCTAGGTCCCGCCCCGGAAGCGAGAGGCGCTTGTATTGCCTTCCGCGCTGGCTGAGGGCTGGGACCTGCAACCGTCTCTGTGGCCTGGACCTCAGGGCGCGGCGGAAGCGGAGCAGGGCCAGGGCAGAGTTTGGCCTGTGCCCTGTGTGCAGCGAGCTCGCCATGTACTGGCCAGCGTCCCTCCCCGCCTGCCTCAGGCCACCTCCTGCCCAGCTATTCTGCCACACGCCCAGCACCCATCACTCCTAGGATGGAGGATCAGTGCCAAGGAAGGGGCTCGTCTGCTCTGAGACTCTGCAAATCCATCATTGCCTCATGCTGAGGTCCACCCTGCTTTCTGGGTCAGTGGAGTGACACTGGGAGGCCAGAGGCAATTCACCCCCCGGGTGGGTTGTAATGGGCTGGGCTCCAACGGGTGGGGTGGCTATGCTAAGTAACCCCATGAAGCTAGCTGAGGGGCTCCTGTTGACTTTCAAGAGTTCGGTGAGCTTGGAAATCCTGAGAAACCAAAAAGGAAGAAGAGCCTTTGTGACAGGCAATACGAGAGGGGGAGAGGGGAGGCAGGGCACGGACTTAGGCACACGTGCCGCTATGGGCTGTTTGTATCACTGAAAGTGCTAAAAGGTTCACCATTGCTAGGCCAGACTGGACAGAGGAGCCCCTTCCCCTTAGCTCAGTCGTAGCTCTGCTCAGCTTCTTCCTGCAAAAGAAGGAGTCATTGTCTCCTGGTAAAGGCAGAAAGAACAAAATCCAGAGAAGTCACTCCACTTGGTCATGGTCATTCCATGGAGGCCAGAGAACAGGCAACTTTCTTTTCCCAGCCTTAGGACCTCCTTCTGGGCCAGGCTGCCCTATAAATAAAATGAGGGAAGGGAGGGATTACCTGATGGGTGTCCAGGGGACACATCTGGGAGATGAAACCTTGTGTCAAGGGAAGCCTGTGAGCTGTCCAGGCTTCCCTCCTTCACTGCCCTGGGAAAAAAATCTCTCTCCTTTCTTTTCCTCCCTTTTTCTGTCTTTTCTCCTCTGCCTTTACTTCTCTTCTTCCCTGTCAGTTTCCTCCTTGAGTCCTTCCTCAGTAAATTCTCGCCAGCCTTTGACCTTGGTTTCTGCTTTGTTTTGCAATTTTTTTTTTTTTGAGACAGGGTCTCACTTTGTAATTCAGGCTGGCCCTGAGGTCACTATGTAGACCAGGCAAGCCTCAAACTCAGCAATCCTCCTGTCTCTGCCTCCCCAGTGCTGGGATTACAGGCGTGAGCCACCATGCCTGGCTGCATGTATTTTTGTAAGCACATGTTTGTAGTGCATACTGATTGCCCTCCCTGTGTACTATCAGTCTAAGTACAGAGCACATCTTAACTCTTTTTCCTCTCCTTTCCCCCATCTCTTCATTCCCTTCTTTGAGAAAGGCCTAGAACCCTGTTATCTAACTTCCATTATCTAACTTCTAGTTTGCTTTTGATTTATATTTTGTTTCTTATAGAAGAGAAACAAAGTGATATTTAAGTTGGTCTGTCTGATTTATTCCACCTAACATTATTGGCCAGGATATGTTTCAAAACAGGATATCTGAAGGTTTTTTGTTTTTTAGCTCAAATGCAAATGTTTCTGATTTTGTAAATATTCCTCCACTCAAATGTTACACCCTCCTTTGGTCAGTTGGGGAAAGACCTCATTATCTTTCCTTTTGGAGGGAAGAGACCAGGAAGCCCAGCTCAGAGCAATCTGTAACTGTCTGCTGTCTCCCACAGTAATCAGCATGCTCCATGAAAGGTGTACCTGAAACTACCCCAGGCACCTGTTAGGGGCTCAGTGCACCCCTGGGAATTGCTGACCCCCAGCATATTATCCTTTGAGCATGAATCTCATTGTCCTTCTGAGGGTAGGGAAACTGGTACCTTAATGGGAAAGCCAATTTCATTTTGCCCAATACTTACCTCGTTTCCAAACAGAAAGCCTAGTTTCCTCTACAGAGTCTTAATCTAAGGTAAGTCAGAGAATTGGTTTTCTATACCTGCTGTGATCACTTTGTTTCCTCTCCTTTTCTTCTTTACAGTGACCTTTCATGGCTGAGTGTGTCTAGGTCCATCTCTTCCTACCACTCACAAGCACCTTACCTGCCAGGCAGCACCCGTCCTCTCCAGCCCTGTTCCTTGAGCCCTCTCTGGCTGAATTTCTCTTTTCCCTCTGTACAACCTTAGCTTAGCCTACCAACTTTCTTTGTTTTTCACTTTACCCTTTCCTTCATTACCTAGATGAAATTAGTCACCAGTTCTATTGGCTTTTATTTTGAAACATTTATGAAATCTGTCTTTTCCCATCTTTAATGTCTTTGCCTTAGCAATTATAAGAGAAACAAATACCACTGATGATAAAGACCAACTGGGGTGTGCTCAAGAAAGAATGGCTAGGGGAAATAGAAACCCACAAACATATAGATTCAGAATTATTTGAGATAATGAGTCTTATTTGTCACAGAACAGCTCATGGGACCTTTGTTCCATAAGCACAATTTGGTAAAGGCTTATTTAGCCCACAGATGGAATGTATGGCAGAATTACAAAAGCTATTTTAAAACATCAAGGGAAGGTCATGATTATATATTTGACAGCCCCCAGACCTTCAGGAACAGGGTGGCCTGAATTTGGCTCCCCTGGGAGGCCCTGGTTTTGAAGCTCAGGGTTCCTTACATTGTCCCACCTACCACTTATTCCTGTGCACACTGCATTCTGAAAGTCTCCCCAACCCAAAGTCTCATCCATCACCCAAGGCCAAACTTGACTTTAGCTCCTCTGCATTGGCTGCTGGCTATACAAGTGCACACTGACTGTTGTGAAATTGATGTAACAGTGATTTTTGTCATCCAGTTTGGTACCTATACCAAGCACTATAAATGTCCAGTACTTGTGTCACCATTTTCCCAGCTTGTGCACATCGCAAACATTGCCTGTCCAGTACCACATCCTTTTACATAAAAGCTAGAAAAGGTGTCAGAACCATCTTGAAATGGTCATAACAACTGGCTTTGACTAGTAGGTACATCAGCTGAAACTTCTCTGAGGCCCCAGTGTTGTCATTAGTTTCATGCCTGTAGTAACTGCTCAGCCACATGGGACCTCCCTCAACAGCAAAGCAGTGTCTCCAGATTCTTTGGTATAACTGTTGGCTCCAAGTAGTCCTTTGCCCTAATAAGTGCTGTCTTTATTTGAAGGCCTCAGTATCAAACTCTACAGTGCTAATCACTAGCATTTGCATAGTGCTGAGTTACAGAGAGGAGGGCGCCATGGTTCATTAATTCTCACCACAAGACCAGAAAGTGGGTTTGGTTTTGTTTCCCAGGTCTTCTGGGACAGGAGCTTCTGGGGTCTGTGCAGATAGCTCGGAGTGGGCAATCAGTTTGTCAAGTCAAACCCTGAGCATGAGAAAGAAGTGCCCTGAGGGCATGTAGCAGAGAACCAGGTCATCCGCTTGCCACTATGGCCCAGATGGGTCCTAGAAACTCTCCTCAGGTTCCCAGTTCTGATTCCGTTGCTCCATGTCTGAATTCCACCATCACTGGCTTCTTTCTTCCTGGTATTGGAGCAAAATCTGGTGGGTTAATTAATCCCTCATGATGCTGGGCAGCAGTAATAGGATCAAGAAGAAAACACTTCTGGTCTCGCAAGGGTGCCTGGCAGGAGCCATGGAGGAGATGGAATACAGCTTTCAGTCTGTTAATTGTTCAAGAGCAAATCATCTGTCAGCAGGAAACAGAGAAAAAGACACCACTGAATTCACATCAGAACAATAAGTAACACTCAGCGCTATGCCCTTGAGAAAAATAAAGCTGCCGACATTCTGCTTCTTGGGGAAAACAAAACTGCTCAGTGTATCTGCAGACCTGTGGATACAGGCTGATTCTGCGGAGATCCTGTAGCCGGCTTTGGCTGGCTGCCTCTCAGACAGACTTACCACACTGCACTGTGCCCAGGAGACAGAGCCATGTGCCAGGAAAACATGATCTTGCCCACAGGAAGTCTCTCTGCTGGGAGGAAGTCCCCTCTGGGGAAGAGGGTAGAGGGGCATACTGCAGAAGATACATTGGTTGCTCTGCTTCACACACATCCTCCCAAATCCACCCTAAGTGCCCCCTGGGCCTCCTGGGCCTCCTGGGCCTATTACCTTGTCCCTCTGCACAGCAGGCTCCTCAGTCCACCCCCAAGCTCAACCACAACAGCTCCTCCTGCTACTGCTCACCCTGTCTGGCTCCCTCTCTACCCCTCAGCAGGAGCACTGTGTGCTTCCCTTGGCTAATTTTCCTTTATCCTGAAGGTCACTTCCTGCTACCACCTCCCCACCCTACTGCTAAATAATCCTAGCAACTACTCAGAGGGAGTTTGTGCACTGGCCAAGAGGACAGACTCCTGAGCCAGATGACCCAGGTTCAAGTCTCGTCTCTGCTCTTAATTGCTACTATGTTGTTGGTTCTGGTGTTTCTGGACTGCTGGGTATCTTGGAGCATCCCTTATGAAATAGGCTGGACATAGTAACAGTTCCTGCTTCACAGGGCTGTGTGAGGATCAGATCATTACCTGTAAATTATGGAAAACAATGCTTACTGTGAGCTCTTATAAACATTAATTGCACTTCATGGTGGTCATGTCCATCTTCCTCCCTAAGCTCTGATTTCTTTGATAGAATAGTCCATCTCTCATCCTTGTCTTTGCCCAGCACTAAACACAGGGTGATTCAATGCCAGGCTTCCCTGTTTCTCATAAGAGAATTAGGCATGCTTTCCCATGTTGTGACCCACAGTGCTTTCTGAGGGAAGGGGACTGTGCCTGTTGACACTGAGCATTGCTTCTGTGACCTGTTTTGATCAATAAAATCCAGGTAGCAATGAGTCTGCCAGGTCCGGGAAGAACAGGCACTAAGAGATACTGTATGATCTCACCACTCCCTTCCTCACTCTGCAGTGAGAACATCATGTCTCAGACAGAGCTGCTCCTCCATCCTGGACCCAAGAAGAGAGAACACAGTCTGGGAGGAGGCAGAACAGCAGCTGAGTCACAGCCAGTGCATAAACAAGAAACACTCAGCCATAGGCCCTGACTATAAGGCTTCTTACTGCAAGATGGCTGAGTGACAGTTGGTGAATACTACACCTAAGGAAGGGTATTGAATAACCAGGTAGGCTGATGGAGATGGAGATTGTGAGTGGATGTGTTACCAGGTTTGGGTTGCTGGAGTCTCCTCCAAGACATCGCTTCTAGGTTCTTTCTGTCCTGAACAAAGAACTGATCAACACAAGTACAAATGGTAGAAATGTTTTATTAAAGGTTGGACCAAAATGAGGCTCTACAGAGACAGTCTGGGCCAAGTAAAAGTAGGAAAAGAAGCACCCACTACAGTGTGAGGGTGGCCACCACGGAAGAGAGGACAGAGGGGCCAAAACTCGGTATGGACCATCCTTATGTGTCACTCCCTCCTCAAGATGACATGAGGTCTCAGCATCCTATGGGAAACCTGCTCAAGTTCTCTCAAGATGTCCACATGCCCAGCTTCGAGAACCATTCTGAGTATGTGTCCTAGGGTCTTATAATTAACAGGTCAGGCCTACTTTCCCAGCCAGCTCTGCCACACCCTAATCTGTCTTAAGTAAATTTTGTTTGGTCCACATCCTAGCCAGAAATGTGTATGTATATCACCAAATCAAATCATTTAAGCATGTGCTTTTTGATAGTGAATATGTCTTCTGAATTTATTGAGCTGGACATACCTGTCGTCCCAGCACTTGGAAGCTGAGGGAAGAGGATCACCTGGAGTTCAAGGCCAGGCTGAGTAAGGTCCTGTCCAAAAAAGAAAGAAAGGAAAGAAGGAAGGAAAGGAGGGAGGGAAGGAGGGAGGGAGGGAGGAAGGGAGGGAGGGAGGGAGGGAGGGAAGGAAGAAGGATAGGTGAGCCAGGCAGGCCTTGTAAGTAGAAAATGAGGCCGTGTGTGTATAGTCATCAGATATATTTGGAATATCTCACACACAGTACTGAAGCCCAGTGGCCATGGAGACAGTAGCCAGTTTTGTGTAGCTACTAGGACTCAAAAGTTCCACATATGCCAGCTCAGAGGGACCTCTCAACAATTCTAAGTACAGCCTAAGTATATGCTGCAAATGTGAAAACTGAAGGTCAAAAACTATGTGAAACAATCCCAAAAACAGATCAGAAGAGACAATCTAGATGTGAAAGCAAGTCATGCCCTTTCTGCTGAAGGACACCATGACCAGGAGAGGGTCTGAAGATGGCCTGGGGAGCCTGGCCCTCCAGCAACTCTTCCTGTGCTACCTCAGCTCCTGCCTTCCCCTTCGGCAAGAGGATCTTTATGTTCACAGTTGGAGATCTAAGTGAGATCTAAAAATGCAGTATCCCTAAGATTAACAGACTCAATCTTTTCTTTTAGGTAAATGGATTTGTTTAATCAGATTGTTTTCTTATCAAAAACTTAAAATCTATACCAGAAAAGAGATGATGCTAGTTTGAGTAATGGGAGAAAGAAAAAAGGTGAAGCACAGCTCTCATCAGAGTTTCAAACCTTAAAGCTTCTAGCTCCAACCAGGAAAGAAGCTGAGAGAAGACCAGGTAGGATGTAGGCCACTGGAACCCAGGGAGCAGCTGCTGCTCTGTTCCAGCTGAGGCTGGAAGTCTGGGCTTACGAAAAGTCTCCAAATATTTAATCACTGTTGAAAAAGTTGAGTTATTTTTTTCAGCACTGCGTATTCCAGCCTTTCTCCCAAAGATGGCCTTACATTTTTTACTTATAGACTCATAAGCGAATCTATGTTTGGAGGAGGAAGACAAGATCGGGTTCATTCAGGCAATAGACTAGAGGAGAAAGATGCAAACAAGGATGAAACAATCATTATAAGACTCTCATGCCAAGGAAGGAGGAAAGGGGGAACAATGCACAGCGAGCACAGAGAAAGTGGGAGGTCACTAAAGACAAACTTCTAATGCAGTTTCCTCAGCCTGGCTCTGTGCTTCTCCATTTCAGCACTGTGTCAAGCAAAAGCAAACTCTCATAAGGAAAAGCCATTTGTTCACAAATAAACTTCATTGTTCTTTTAAATATCTTTACTGGATTTCATTTGATCCTAGTCATTCTCAATTCAATATTGCTCTCAACCAACTTAACCTTTTAAAAGGAATTTATTGATGGTATATTATGTGGACATTAACATCTCTCAAAAAATGAAGAAAGAAATAGAAAAGAATTAAATTGCTTTGCTTAGCGATCTTAATTATCTGGAATAATTAGCTCCAGTCAGTTCTCCCATAAGAGCTCTCCAGAGATACCAGTGTTTGGGGAAAGAAAAGAAAAAAGAGAACCAAGCTTGGGACAAAAGCAAGCAGTTGGCAAGTTATTTGGGAATCTCTAATTAACCCCGAGAGTGAAGCTGACAATCAAAACCACTTTCTCAGTGTTTAATTATTAAAAGCAAATAAAGAAAGCAAATATTCAGGGAGCTAATCTACTTGGCTCTCAAAAATAGGAGGCACTTTATGCCAACATACTCAGTAATACCAGGCAGAGGTTTTCATAGGCTCCTGTGCCTGGATTCCTTCTGATCTGTGTTTTAGACATCTTCCCACCCCATCTCTGCCTAGAGACTCTTATCAGCCTTCTCTGATGTCTCCCCTAACTAGAAAAGGCTGTTCTCTGCTCTTCGTAACCACAAGCCTTCTGACTGCACTATGTATTCATTGGGTAACTGCCCTCTCTGCCTCAGGTTGTGGCCTTGCAGTTTGGTGAAGAATGTCCCCATCAGCTGTGAGTTGAATGAATTGATGGATTAATAATTTTTGTGGAGCCTGGTACATAGAATGCTCAACAAAGCCTTCCTTCTTTTCTCTTATTTTCTTTCATTCTTCTTCCCTTCTCATTTATTTTCTTTTCTCTCCTTTCTTTCTTCCTTCCCTCCTTCCTAGTTCTTTTATTTTCTACCATCCAAGCCATCAATCCCACAGCAGCTGAGGCCAAACAGCAATGTTCTCTGGTGCGTTTGTTATCTTCAGCAAGCTTTGTACACCGCAGTGGAGGCCTGAGCCCCAGGGTGGCATGTAGTGCTCCATAGAGCCCCCTGGGAGGGGAGGAGTCTTATGTGCAGCCACTGCTGCTAGCCTTTCAAGCACAAACTTGCAGGCTCCAGAGAAGTTTGAAAAGAGCCTTGGGAAGTAGAGAAGGTGGGAGAGTAGAAAAAGACTCACTGATGGTGCGGCCCCCTTGGATGTAACTCACCATGCTGTATGAGATCCAGTTTATGTATCTGCTCTGAAGATATGGGATATGGGAATCTTGGAAGCTGTTTGTTGAATATACTCCCAAAGGCTAAACGGCTTCTTGAAGGCTGAGTGAGACTTGCTGGGTGAAAAAGATTCTTTCCAAAAGGGAAACCAGCCTAAATGGGAACATGGGGCAGACTTTATGGTGGGAGTAGACATTCTGGAGAGGTGTTCGGTTTCCTTGTGGTAATGGTGTCTGCCACAGCAGCAAACAGGGGGCCAGAAAATGTGAGCCAGGTGGACTCAGGCAGAGATATTGTGTCATGGTGGCTCGTGTCCAGGCTTGGGTGTGGCTGAGAGGTGCTGGGTGCCTGTTGGGAACATGTTTTGGGAGAAATAATTGGAAGGTCAAAATTATCAGGCTTTCCTGGTGCAGATGGACTCTGGACTCAACTCGCCTTCACCTTGGCTAACAACAAAGACTGGTCGTCCCACT
>PVIC010009323.1:12890-45963 GCA_004025085.1 Thryonomys swinderianus
ATCTGCATAATGTCTCTAGGACTATTGGAGGTGTTTGCCCTGCCCACAGGGCAGTTACATTCTGTTACTCAAGAAGTGCTGAATAAAAGGTGTGGTGAGCTGGGGCCTGGGGTCTTTTGCTACCCAGAGTAGCATGGATCAGGCTCAAACTTATCCTCAGTGAACCTCGTTTCTGCCTACTTATTATTTCGCTGTGTGCTGCCGACTCACAGGAGACTAGAACCTAATGAAAGGTTCTAGTTACATTCCCTTCCCCTGGTTCCCACAGGTGCCAACCCTGCCTCCCTCCTCACATCAACCTTAACACTGTGGCTGTACTGTCACACTGCATATGTCTCACCAGCACCCCAAATTGAGCATCCTTATAAACAGTCCCCTAAGCCTTCTCCCCCATAATTCTGCTTTTCCTCTTAATAGTCTGATAATTGCACCATCACTTTCCTACCTGTCCAAGGCAAAAATCTTACAACTCAAAATCGATCCTTCCACTATCACTATCACCACCACCACCACCACACACACCCCAGCCAACCAGCCAACCCTAAAACCTTATCCTCCCCACATTTCCACAGTCTCCTTTCTCATTCCTGGCACTGCTTCATCATCTAGACAGTGGCTACTGGTCTTAGTCATTTTCCCATCACTGGGACAATATACCCAATGCTTACAACCCAAAGGAGAGGTTCATTTTGGTTCTGAGTTTTTAAGAGAAGTCAGTCCATACTCTCAACACCAAGATAAAAAGGGCACGGTGGAACCAGGTCTGCTAGAGGTCAGCTGCTCACACAGTGCTGGCCGAGAGTGGAGGGGGAAGGGACACCCAGTCATGCCCTGACCACCTCTTTTAACCAGGGCCTCACCTCCTAACACACCATCGCAACTCTCAGGTGAACTAGCCCTCTAATGGGCACAGCACTCCCAAGATCTAATCATCTTCCCAAAGCCCCACCTCTGAAAATGAGCCCTTGGGGGACCATTCTAGACCAAGCCATAACACCACCCAGCAGGTGCCCTTTCCTGCAGCCTGGCTCCCTCAGCAGGTCCACATCCTCCTGTCATTCCCCTGCAGAATGAAGTCCATATTCATCAACATGCATTTGAAAACTTTCAGAGCCCCAAGCCCACTGGCCCTCCACACACTGTCTCCCCACTTCTGATGCATTTCCCACTTTGGGGACACTTAAGTGGCCAGGCTCCCTGACTCTGCTACACCTGCCCTCTGTGGCTTTGTCCTCCTCTCCCTCCTCCTGAGCCTCTTCTCACCTCCCCTCAGCTGGCTCTTGCAAATGCAGGATGCTCAGTTCTGGCATTTTCTCTTGCAGAGAATCTTCCTTTCAAGACCAGGTTCCTGCCTGTACACATTCTGCCCCTCCCCTCTGTGTCATGCTGCGATCATCAGACTACATGTGGTCTGTGTGTCTGTGACACATGTGCTGTCCTGAAGGAGGCTGCCGCCATGCCCTGCCCACCATGTGAGTCCAGATCATGACGTGGTGCCTCGCACCTGGCATTGCACATACACTGTGGAGCTGGCTCCAGACCACATGCTCTTCTGGCAAATAGAGAAGCTCTACCTCACCCTGATATGCCCCCTCTGACACAGCAAGGGAAGGGAGGGGCTCTGCAACGTGTTGAGCTTTTAAAGCAGATTCTGGAAATCAGAAAGAGCACAGGCGGTGGAGTCCAAGTACATATAGGTTAAAACCTTCACTCTACCCCTATTGGCCAGTATGACCAACAGGGAAATACATAATCCCTCTGAACTTTAGGCCACTTGCCTATAAAATCGGCATTATTTGCTTACACAGGAAAAAAAAAAATGCTTGTCAAGCCCCTCGCAGGGTGACTGGTACAGTGCAAATGCCACACATGTTTGTTACCTCTTTCTTTTTGGAATCAGAAGATCTGAGTGGCCCAGAGTATACTGATTTTGATTACTGTGATCACAAGATCTTCGTGGTTTTTACATAATGTAAAATTTTTCAATTTTTCATGTCTAACTCTATGAGCAGTAATAGGTTTTTACCTTTCAAGTGCCTCTTATATGCCAGGTATATGCAAAATCTTCAAGGTATATTTTCTCACATGGTCTTCGTGGTGGTGAGGATGATGATAATGATGGTGATGGTGTTGATGGTGATGATGGTGATGATGACAGTGATGACAATGATGGTGATGACAGTGACAGTATGATGACAATGATGGTGATGACAGTGACAGTATGATGACAATGATGGTGATGACAGTGACAGTATGATGACAATGATGGCAAAGGATAATAACCCTTAGAGAAACCTTACTGCACTAGGTACTGTTCTGCATGTGCTGGGTACTCTTCTGCATCTGCCCCAAGTATTAGCTTATTTAATCCTCACAGTAAGTGTACAAGGTCGATCCCCATTTTATACTGGAAGAAACTGAGTCTCAGAGTTGTTAAGTAATTTACCCAGGGTACATATGACGAAGTAATATTGCTGGGCTAAAATTCAAATTTGTCCCCTGCTAAGTACTCTGTTTTTGTTTGTTTTGGAGATTTTTATTGGGAGTGGTAGTGTCTATCTGTTTTGCCTAAGTCTCTAGTTTTGTAGTACAGTTTTAGTAAATGTTAAAGTGATATCTTTGTCTCTGCTAATACTCTTCCTGATAGTGTCCCCTCCTCTTTCTATAACCTGTTCTCCAATAATGGTGAAGACACACTGGACTACTTTTTAACCCTGGACTGCTCAGTGAGATGACTAGAGCTACTGACAGTGTTTGCAAGCAGGAAATATTGTGTGGATTCTCTCTACAAAAACCAAGGGACATTACTAATAGATCATTACTTGGAAATGGCAGTGACATATAATTTTCAATAAACTGGCTTGTGATACACTTACTGCACTGTGCTTGAACATATGGAGACTGAGTCATGGGTTTGGTTCCAAAGGGACACCTTTTGGTCCCAGAACCCTAAAGAACCAGACTAAGTTGCTCACTCATCAGGAATTCACCAAGTAGGGCTGGAAGGTGTGGCTCAGTGGGGACACTTATCTCGCAGGCATGCAGCCCTGGCTTCCACAGCCAGCACTGAAGATTAAAACATGCATTGTGTGAGCTAGGCCCCAATGTGAGCCTACAGATTCAGACATAATTGAGTCACGGTCCCTGCTCCTAAGGTACCTGCAGTCCTGTAGGGAAACTTGTAAAGGAACTGACTGATTTCACGGGATGCATTTTGGCCCCAAAGTGGGACTGCAATACCTTGGAACTGATCTTAGTGCACAATGCAAGATTCTGTGCTTCATTTTACCCTCAGAAACACATTCACCTGGAAGATCCCAGCTGCTACAGCAGCATAAGCCTGGGCAGAGTAATTCTTACTCCCGTGCGGACTCTGCCGTGGCTAGCCTCCTTGCCCACTGAGGAAGGGCTGGGAACTGCCTCCCTCACAAATAGCAGCAAGAGCCACACTTCCATGACTCCCAGATGTGCACTGTCCACCCCCAGGCTCCCAGGCACAGCTCTGATGCTCCAGATGGACAGAAAGGCCTTGAGCAAAGACTGGCTTTTAGAAGGTTAATAATTTAGAAATGAACTACAGCTGATAGAGTCAGGACTGCTGCTGCTGGGATACAGGGGGCCTAACATGCAGCCAGCTTTCTCTAGCAGGGAACAAAGTGTCAGGGAGGACTGTGGCTACTTCATAAAAGCTTTGGCAAGTGGCAAGATGCCTATTTTTCCCACCTAACAATGGGAGTTATAGGGAGTTTGAGTGTTGAATGTAACCACAATTATTTCCTATGTGAATAAAAGTCAAGTGAGATAAGCAGGCAGCACTCTGTGCCCTGGTGCCACCTTGGCAAGATCTACTCTTCATGTCAGAAAGGACATGGGGCTGCCTCCCACCCCCAGCCTCAGCCAACAATTTCCCTACCAAGATGGAGACACCTCTGGAGGGAAAGGTACCTCTACTTGCTCCTCCACAGGGATAAGGGCATAAAGTCCACTTTCTTGAGTTACCTGGAGAACATGGGGCTTCAGAGGATACAGAGCAGTGAACAAGAAGAAATGCAGGAATGGAGGTATCCAGGAGCTGCCATGAAGTCAGGAGCTGGAAGGGAACCCATGGTCAGTAGACATGTTCAGAATCATTGATCTGGGCAAGAGTGGCCAGAAAAACATAAGAAGATGACTATCCAGCCTGTGGATTGTCACAACAAGAAACACAGAGCGCTAACTCCAGAGGGTCAAATGAACCTCCACCACAGGGGAAAAATTACTAGGTTTTGCCACAAAGAAATTGTGTTGCTGGGCAGGTGGTTTCTGGCCCTGCCCAGCTCCACTGTCCAAGGTGACACGTGGGGAAGTCAGGGAAACGAGAGGAACACTGTAATTTTGGTAGCTGTCTCGGGTGAAGACAAGAAAGTCATCCTGCAGAGCGACCTGTAAGTTGGAAGCCATCTGGTCAGGTGTGCTCCCCACACCCCTGTCCAGTGCAAATCAGAATCCAGAACAGCCCACGCAAACACACACACACACACACACACACACATTACATAGCCACAGTCACGTGCTTACACTAGCATTCACACACATGCTCACAGGGCAAACTCGTGCATATGCCCACGTGGAAGGGAGCCAGGAGGACTACAGGACCGTGCGCTGACAGGACAAGGGTCAGGGTAGAGTCCAGTGGGAAGCTCTGAGTCCTAAGCTCCCATGAACTGAAATGTCCCCCCCAACCATACCCACACTCTCCTTTTCCTGCCACTCACTGCCTAGAAGGAAGTCTTAGCAGCCATGTTGCTGGAGGCTGTTCCTCTGGCCACAGCTAGCATCTGGGGCTGTCTCCTGCAATCAACTAGGTTACTCATACTGTGTTTCCTGGAAATTCAAAGAATCATGAGCCCTGAGTATATGACAAGGGAACTTGAGAGGAAAGGTCACACGTTCCATAATAGAGCCCTGGATCCCCACTCCCCACATTGCCTCAGACTCCTTTCTGAGTTCTTCTGTGGTTTCCAAGACATTACACCCTACTTCCTCTGAACACTTTTTATTAAAGTGAGATTAGCTTTGATTTATTTTTCCAGCAAAACAAAGAACTAATATTGCAGCCATGCTAAATCCTATTCAGATACCCACTCTTGCCTTTGCTTTTGGCCAGGAGCAATCAGCTCATCCTCAGTCACCCAGTGTATTTTTATGGCTTTATTTTCTTCTGTCACCTTCACTGCTGGGTTGCTGGCTCCTATCTTACTTATGCTTTTAGGTTACATGGGCAACTCTTGGAAAGTGTTTCTTAGACAAATAAGAAAATGTATAATTGAATAAATGTGGCAATGAACTCCTTATTTCTGGTGATGGTGCTTCTTCCCGGGGAATGTATGAAGTCATGAACCTCAGAGCTGGACAGGCTCCCGTGTGAATCACTTCAATTTGTTTACCAGGTGTGTGTTGACAATCAGCCACATGCCAGACCCTGTGTTGGACAAAGGGAACACAACCGTATGTAGATCTGGAGCATGGACTGAGGGTGGGAAGTGAAGGAATGCACCTGCTGCCCTGGGGAAGGTAGCCTGCACACCCAGGCTTTGAGGAACTGCAGAGGTAGGAAAAGTACATCCACCCTAACTTCACAACGGCATCATATTAGAGCCATTTTTCAAATCTTAGTAAGATGTTTATGACCTGATAGATAATGGCTGCAAACTCATTTCATCATGAATATCATAGTGGTTAATATACTTCAGTGTAAATGATGTGTCTGCCTTTGCCAGGATCCTCAACATGAGTCATGCTTCTCTGATACAGACTCAAAGATGAATAAATGATGGGCCATAATTACCCAAAAGTTTCATGTTCCTTTTTATGAGCTTTTCTTCACCCTAATTGCACTCAAAGTTGAGAAGATAGAAGTCCCAACTGGGACTAAAAGAAGGGGAGAAGAGGGCTATCAGGTAACAGCTGAACAAGAAGCCAGTACTCCTATTGCCATGGAGAAAAGGAAAGGGTTTGGAGGATATGCAGCCAGAGGAGGCATTAGGAAAGGGGTGCAGAGGGTTTCTCAGGCATTTGCTTCTTCAGAGGACACCCAGAACTAATAATACTCTCTGACACATGTCACACATGTACACACATCCCACACTGATAAATTCCATGTCTCCAACTGCCCCATCTTGGGGCAAAACTCAGGCTCAGGTTTGCATACACTCTAAGGTTCCTGAATTTGATCATGCTTTTACCTGACTATAGTGTGTATTGGTTTGTTTTCTGCACTTATAACAGAATACCTGAGTCCAGCTAATTTGTAAAGAACAAAGGTTTATTTGGCACACAGTTCAGGAGGCTGAAAGTCCAAGATCAGGGGGATGACATCTGTGGAGGGCCTTCACTCTGTGTGATCTCATGAGGGAAGGGAGAGGGCAAGAGGAGGCTAAACTCGCTTTGTAACCAGTCCAATAACCGGTTACAATAATAGTCCAGATAACTGTCTGCTGCCATGCCAACTGTTTTAATCCACACATCAGGGCAGAGATGCCCACAGGACCCCATGTCCAACACTGAGGATTGAGTTCTAACACATGAACTTTGTGGACTCAAACCATGGCACTGTATTTCCTGCCCCCCCCCCCAGTGGCTTAAACTTCAGTTTGACAAATCCTTCACCTGTCAGCAGCCTTTAGTCTGCTCTCATGAACTGGTCCATCAGATGCTTCCTCTGTGACTGCTGGGCCTTAATATGGTTGTTAATATTCATTCTTGAAGATTAGATTCCACACACAGTTACCAGATGATGTTGAGTTAGTAGTGTCTTCTGAGGAGTCAGAGAAATACTTCCATCTGGGAGGGAAGTTCACCATTAAAAACAGTAATAAATCAAGAAATAATAGATTACAGTGTGATGAACAAGAATAATCTCTAGATCGGACATCAGGAAATCAGGGTTTAAGTAGATGCTTTGTCATTCTTATGCAAGTGATACTTCTTTATATCTCATTGGTCAGTCAGTTTTCCTCACTTAAAAGTGGTAATCACCCACTGGATAGATTGTCCTGAGGATCCTGTAATAACATAACACTGTAAAGAGTTCCAGCCGCCTTCTGGGTGGCCTGTAAATACTCCTGTCACTCCACCTTCCTAAATCTGGAGAATGAAGGGCTTTAAAGAATCCACAGAGGTCCTTCAACCTGAATGATCTTCTCTAGAGACCAGCAATGGAAGTGGTTTTCTGCCTTTATCCATGAAGACCTTGGAGCACAGAGAGTTACAGACCTTCCCTGCGCCACAGGAAATCTGATACCCAGGTTCCTGAGAAGGCAAATACCTGAGAGGGTCAGATCAAAAGGGCCCCCAAACCCATGAAATATTTAAAACCCCTAGCACCCCTGAGCACAGCAGCAGCTTGCTTGGTGGTAAAGCTGTGAGTCTGCCAGATTTGCCCTCAGTGAGAAAGAGCTGATGCCAGAAGACTCCAAAGCTGCAAGGAGTGAAGTCAGTGGTTTGAATTTGCAAAGTAAGGGATGATGATAGGGAAGAGAAGTGTGCAGGAACCTGATGACAAATGTCTTCACTGCCTCCAGCCTACCTAACAAGTGGCACAAACTGGGAGGCTTGAAACAACATATTTTCTCACAGTTCTGGAAGCTAGAAATCCAAATCCAAAATCTCAGCAAAGCTGTGCTCCCTCTGGAGGTTCTAGGGAAGAATTCTCTCTGCCACTTTCCAGCCTCTAGTCCCAACCCCCAGGCCTTGGTGTTCTTGCATGGGGGAGGCACTATTCCAGTCTCTTTCTTGGTGGCCAGGCAATGTTCTTCCTGGAAGGTCTGTTTTGTGTCCCTTCTTTCCTCCTCTTTAGCACACAATCACAGCAGGTCAGTGCCCACACTCTAGCATGACTCTTAACAATAGCCCTGTTTCCAAACATCTCATTCTTTGGTTCCAGCTAGTGCAGGAACTTTGAGGCAAACATCAGTCAACCTTGTGCAAAGAGAAAACAAGAGGTGGGCTAAAGAGGAGGACACACAAGAAACTAACAAAGAGAAAACTGAAGGAAAAGAAAGGCCGTGGACAGTGTGGCATGTAATTGTGATGTGTATATTTAATGTACCAATAAACTGTACCAATTTTTTAAAATTTTTTTTAAAAAAAGAAAGGCCATGCCGGGTATGGTGGCTCATGCCTGTAATCCCAGCACTCGGGAGGGAGAGACAGGAAGATTGCTGAGTTCGAGGCTTGCCTGGGCTACATAGTGAGCTCAGAGCCAGCCTGAACTACAAAGCGAGACCCTGTCTCAAAAAAAAAAAAAAAAAAAAAAAAAAAAAAAAAAAAAAAAAAAAAAAAAAAAAAAAAAAAAAAAAAAAAAAAAAAAAAAAGGCCATGGAAAAGGGAAAGGCAGAGAATTAGACAAAAAATGAAGGCAACAGAAGTAGGGAGACAAGGAAAGAGAAATAGAGTGGTGAAATGGCAAAGGAGGAGAAAGCAAGAAGAGCGTCCTGAGGAAAGGGGGCACACTGAACCCCACACATAAAGAGTGACATAGGAGCATCTCTGAATAAAGAATTCTCCCTAAAATGTGCTGAAATGCCCAGTGAGCACCCCTACTGCTGTTTTCAGCATCCAAACTACAAGGTGGGAAGTGATGGATGGAGATACTCTCTTTGGGGACAGCGGGTGGCCCAATGAGATTATCCCCATCGCTCCATAACTCTGGTCTCCAGAGCTTCTAATTTTAAAGCTAAGAACCTGAGTCCAAAAACATCTTTTTGAAAAGACAGCCCAGCACAGTTTTATGTTCATATAGCTCTTCCAAAGAAGAAGTCAGCCCAGGAGATGTGGTGGCAGCCTGAAGGTGCATGTGTCCTGGCCTCTGCCAAGCTGCTGGACACAGTCCACTGCAGTGCTCTCCAGTGACCTTTGTCCACTATCAATCTTCAGATCCCAAGTTCTGGTCTCCTCCAGCTTGCCAGGGCTTCCTAAGAAACCCAAAAGGAGACTGTGGTAACCACATCAGCATCAGCCAAAGCAGATGCCAGGTGAAAGGGAGCTAAATTAATAGCAAGAGAGCACCCACCCACATGGACCATGTGCATGTGCATGTGTTTGTTGTACACAAGCACCTGCAGGGATAGACTTTTGTGGAGAAGTAAACAGAAGCAGCGGGTAAGCCTGTCAATACCGATGTGGCCATCTCTAAGTTTCAGAGCCCTGGAACCCTCTTTATCACTGGAAAAATCACTCCTTTGCTCAGAACCCAAAGTCATATAGAACAGGCAGAATTTATGAACTAGGTCTCCCCTTGCTTTTATTTTCTTTTGCCATATCAGAAATTAATGAGTTTGCCTTTAGGATAATAGTTCCCGCCTCCTCCCTCCCCATCACAGAAACCCTCACTTATAATGAAAGAACCATAGCTTGCAGGTCTCTCCAGGGACTTTCTATGGCAGCCTGACATGGCCAGTGATATGGCTGAGAAGGTGCAAACAATAGACCAAAGGGACAGGCACAAGTCTGCAGGGCACACTCTCAGCCTTGGGCCACTGGGGGCAGTGAAGAGGGAACACCCTCCTCAGGTGGAGCATCCCCACACCTGTGACACTGCTGGGCCTGGGGCTCCTGCCCCTCCCCCACAGCAGGAGGGCGGGTAAGGGTTGCATGCCTGTCTCTAGGGACAGACGTGGAAAGAGCAGCGAATTACTTCACAACTGCTCACATGGCCAACAGTTGTCATTGTAACTATTACTCATCCACTTGTTCCCTTGTTTACTCATTTTTTCCTTTACTATACTTGGAGTTAATTATGTTACATACTGGTGGTATTACGATTTTCTGATTTTAACTCAGGACAAGAACAAGGCAGGAAAAAAAGAGTTCAGAAGCTGAGGGCTCAAGGCCATGAAGTGTGGGACTAATTCGTCTCCCTAGGGACAGGACGTTCTCATCTCTCCGCTGGGGCTCCAGGTGCCCCTAGGTGGACTCACAAAGGCACACTTGGGTCTGTTTCACTTTGGCATCCTGGCTCTGTAAGTGTCCAGCTCCCTGATGACCTCTGGCCCTACAACCAGCGGGCAGGACCAGCACCTCCAGAACAAGGGCCTAAGAAGTCTGGAAAGATGGGAAGTTTGGGGATTTGTGGAAGGAAGGGACTCTTACTGGAACCTATCACCAGGGAGGCTTAGGCTGGCCCGTCCTGCAGGCATTCTGTGTGTGTGTGTGTGTGTGTGTGTGTGTGTTTGTGTGCAGCCCTGACCAGTGCCATTGCGGGAAGCAGCAGAGCCCAGCTGAGGGCTGCCCTGTGTGTGCTGCCTCTCCCCGTCCCCTGGCCTCAAAGCACCACCTCAGCTCCAGGCCCTCCCATAGGCCCTCAGTGAAGCTCATGGGTTAGCCCAGCCTCTTGCTCTGAAGGGCTCACACCCTCCTGCTGTGGCTGCAGGCCTAGGGTGAGAAGCAACTTCCTGCCATTGTTCTTGGGGTGTCTCACCAGCCCTTGCTTGGATTTTCAGTTTTCCGATCACTCACGTGTCCAATTTCTGTTATTAAATTCCCTCTGTTGGAAAGCCTGGAGTGGTCTCTGTCTTCCAAAATGAAATCTTTTCAATTAACATTTATTTATTACGCATGTGTATGTATACAAGCATGTGTATGCACATATATGTATGTGCATGTGTGTGTATGTTTGGGAATTAAACCCAAGACCTTTATACTAAGCTCTTTATACTAAGAATTCTTATTTTGAGACAGGTCTTGCTCAGTTGACCCAGGCTGTGCTACAACTTGCGATCCTTATGTCTCCTGAGAGTGCAGGAATCACAGGCCTGTGCCTCCACACTTGATGCACTCTATGACTTGCATAGAGAAGGGTTACTGACAGGACACCCAGAAATGAGACATCCTCTCCAGCAGCAGCAGAGCCAAATTTACCCCCACAGAAACGATCTTGAGTGCACCTCAGTAGCCCCCATGGTCACTGGGGGCAAAGTGCCACCACTGCCAGCACTGAGCCCTGTCCTACCTTTACGGCCCTTAAATTTAGTTTCTGGGACTGGAGATTTAGCACAGTGGTTAGGCACCTGCCTAACAAGTGCAAGGTCCCTGGTTTAATCCCCAGTAACCACATACCACAGTACTGGGCGTGGTGGCTCATACCTGTCATCCCAGCACTCGGGAGGCAGAGGCAGGAGGATTGCTGAGTTCAAGGCTTGCCTGGGCTATATAGTGAGTTCAGGACCAACCTGAACTACAGACCAAGACTCTGTCTCAAAAAACAAAAGAATACTAATTAACATCCCCATGCAATTTCTCCAGGGTTTGGATCTTGCCTTGACCACCAGATTTTGTGGTGAGTCCTCTGCTGCTTCCAGACTCAACCTTCCCCAGTCACTGCTCTGGGCACCCTGCCACCCTAGAACTCTACCTTTTCAGAGGCTGCTGAATACCATACAGTAAGCCTGTGTTTCAGAGTCAACCAGATCTAGGTTTGAATGCAAGCTTGTCCACTTTCTGCCATGGGCTTCTGGCTGGACTCATGGGGGACACTGCTGAGGAGCCCAGGCCCTGGCTGAATTCTCTGGGTCTCTGGGCAGCTAGATCTCTTGCATTCCTCTGCATTTGACTCTTTGGGTGACTATTATAAAATAATCCTATAAATTATGTGTCCTGCATTAAATGTATTTCCCTTGAAACCCTGACTACAGCATTTGCAGCGCTTTAAGAGCTAACTCCCTGGTTGGTATGCTTCACAGACCTGATTCATCAGTCCAGGGTGATCCACAGACTCACTTTCAGAAGCACTGTCCCGCCGGGTGTCCAGGTCCTATCCATTCTCAATGTGGTTATGAAATTCACTCTGTCAGCACATGCCAGGGAGCAGGTGAGCTTGGGATTTAACTCCCAATCTCAATCCAAGTGTGTGCCTCACATCCATTGTACTGAAGTCTCAAGCTAAGAATGAATCCAACATGCAGCTCACCAAAGTTTGGCCTGTATCCCTCAGACAAACCCACAGTGTAAGCCCTGCCTTGGCCGCAGGCTGGGCAGGACTCCAGTCTCTTGTCAGCTTCCCTACAGTTTCACCAAGAACAAGCCACCTGTCATTGATGGATGTCATTTCTAGCTCTCTGTCAAATAGACCCACATCCTCTCTCTATTTTCTAAGACTCGATCCAGATCCATTTGGCAGGAAAAAGGATTTCATTGTAATGCTTACCCTTATGGATAAGCAGCCAAAATTTATTATCTGTTGGTCAATAACTGTTTTCTTATCCAACTGCTCTTGATGGAAGATCTGCAGGGACTGTGACCTTGTCCACCTGGCTTCCCAAAGGGATTGCTGGGGCTCACATGGCCTACAAACACTAGAGGCCCAAAGCCCACATGCTTCAGGACACTCCTTCCCCAAGGGTCAAAGAGCACTGCAGCCAAGGAGGAGAAGGGAAAGCTGTCCTTAAAGTCCTGCCCACCTTTCACTTCCTCCTTCTCCATGGAGCTTTTCCAGCTTGTAGCACTCAATTGCCCCCTGCTATTTCCTACCACGTGTCACATCACACAGCAGCGGATAAGGTCCTCCTGGGGTGCTCACCATCTGTTCGGTTTGCATCCTTCTTTTTTTTTTTTTGAGACAGAGTCTCGCTTTGTAGTTCAGGCTGGCCCTGAGCTCACTATGGAGCCCAGGCAAGCCGCCGTGAACTCAGCAATCCTCTTGTCTCTGCCTCCCGATGCATCCTTCTTTTTTATCCAGGAGGACTGCCAGGCTGTCTGGGAATAGGCTCCAGATTTTAGGCTGTCCTTGACGAATCAGAGTGGAACTGATCAAGGACCTCAAACTAGAGTAATTATGATGGGGACTGAGGACATGGGTCTGCTGCAGAGAGGAGGACTTGGAAGTCTCTCCAGGGCAAAGTGGAGACACAATATTAGAGGCTGCCAAGTTCCCAGATGTGACCCGGGTACAGTGACTGGAGGAAGCTCCACTGGTGGGGAAGGGGAAGAGCACAGGACGAAGAACACAGTAGCAGGTAGTGTTCAGGAAGGAGGAGGAAGAAGACATCAGTGCCAGCTACCAGTGAATCAAGAAGGAAAGAGCAAGATGGCATCCCCAAAACAGCAGGATAGGGCTCAAGTCAGGTAGCAGCATTGGATAAACTGGGTTATAGACAGAAGACCATCAAAATCACAGAGCAGCCAGGTGTGGTGGCTCACGCCTGTAATCCCAGCACTCGGGAGGCAGAGACAGGAGGATTGCTGAGTTCAAAGCTTGCCTAGGCTACATAGTGAGCTCAGAGCCAGCCTGAACTACAAAGCGAGACCCTGTCTAAAAAAAAAAAAAAATCACAGAGCAGAGCCAGACAGTGAAGAAAGAGCTGTCCTCGGAGATGGAGTCTGCCCACACCCTCTGGTCCTCTGCACCCCAGGTCTGAGGGTCCTCCACCTCTCTTCCTCCTTACCTGAGCTATATGGCCAGAACTTCATTTCAAATCCTCAGCCTCCATCTGTGCACAATATCTGGTCCCAACTATGTCCCCTTTTACTCAAATCAGCACTTTCCCACCCAAAGTACCAGCTGTTGCATCTGTCCAGTCTAGCATGTGACATAGACCCAGCCCACCCAAGCCAGTGCACACCAGCGTGGCCTGGCAAACCCTGCCAGGGCCAGCAGGCCAGCTTCAGAATTCATCTACACTTCCCAGTTCTCCTCTTGGTCATTCTTCACTTGCCTTTGTCTTAACATCAAGGAGACTTGGGCTCAAATGTGCCACTTACTAGACCCTTAGCTGGGTTAATTTTTCCAGAAGGGATGATAAAGACTGCAGATAAGGAACCTCGGTCCCCAGACTCCGGGTGCCAGCCAGCCAGACACTACTCCCTGGCTGACACTCAGCACTCAGTAAATACTTATTGCCTTGACTGTTTGACTTATGACCAAGTACATCAAGCTGCAGGCAAAGACCCATTATAGCAGGCCTACTGAGGATGGCACAGCCCACCAAGGATGGCACAGCGCCACGTCTGTGGGAAGGGCTGGCAGCCTGCTTGCAAGGCTGGGCACAAACTCTCTTAAGAAATGAATCACCACATATGCATTTTAGCATCACAGCAGTATAAGGTATGAGTCATCTCAAAAGATAGAGAAGGGGGAAGGTGCAGAATAATGAAGGGGTGAGGACCTTTTTGCTCAGGCTACTTCCCTTAGACCGTGTTTCAAAGTTTCAGTATGTTTTTAATCTCTTTACTATTACTTATAATAACCCAGAGCAAGTGCCTAGTGGAAGAAGAAGTAATGATTTAGGCATGGGAGTCATTTTCCAATTGATTTCTCTCTCCTCATTTCCTTTTGACCTCAGTAGAGAAGGCCTGGTCTCACTATTCAAAAGAACCATAACTCAGTTCTCATTCATGGACTTTGTTTAAAAGTGTACTTAATATCTTTCTGCCTCTGTCCCAGAGAACATTTTAGGTATTTAATCATCTTTATAGCCCCAAAATATTTGGGATTTATGGAAAGTATTTAAATTTAGTTGAAAAAAATAAAAACAGAGTGTCCTAAATTAGGGGTAAATTTTTACTTTCATTATGGGTGTTAATTTATGATTCAACAATGATTTCAAGGCTTTACATCAAATCCTCTGAGGCTTGTATTTTCTTATTATTCAACTAGTTTTATTCTCAGTGTCAAATGAATCACACTTCAATCGCACAGAGCACAGGGTCTCCCTGCCCCCACCCACATAACTCAAGAGTCTGAGTCTACAGAATTATGAACCCCTTGGGGAAAAGACCACAGCTGTTTGGCGGTATCTCTTTCCCTTGATGGAGAATGTCTAATCCTTCAGGAGCCTGGTTTTGGAGAGGATCAGTGCTCCTTGGAGCCAAGCATGAAGGTCAGAGCATGACTACTGCCTTGAGGAAGGTTTCTAGCTACTAGAAACATGTGACTTCTAGGGGAGTTGTACATTCACTAAAGAGGCTCTGATTCCTTGGTCTATGTAGAAGGGTTTTTCATAGAAGAAGGAGCTGGGATTTGAAGCCTCAAATGTGGCCTCAGTTTGTCATCCTTAAGGGAGAGACAAGTGTTCGGCACCCATTGACAGGGAGGTGTGGCTTCCAGGCAATATTGGACAGTAGGGGAAATCACAGTACGTACCACCCATATCTTGTGTCCAACCAAGGCTGTGGGTACTCTGTGAAACACTCTGTGGGTGCCCTCTCAAAGCCCTGGACACATGTCACCTCCTACCCTGGCTTGAATCTTTGTCTGCCTTCCTTGAGTGCCAGATTGCTGTCTTCCCACCTTGAATCTCTCTTTCTGATCAACCCCTTCAAGCTGATGATTTGTTTCAACATCCACATGATGTGGGGCTCAACTGTCCTCCAAGATGACTCAACCCCAAACCCTTGTCTGTAGACAGTAATGGCATCACCTTCACCCCACCACCCAAGCCTCCAGGATGCTCAGGATCTTGTTTGCCTATAAGCTGACTGGACAGCCAGTGTGGCTGACATTTCCAAAGAGAGAGCAGTATGTGGCCTACTGTGCCCCTTTCCTGTCTCTGCTTCAGTCCTCATGTTCCTGCTCCCTCCTCCACCTTTTCCCTTCCAAGCTGGCCTCCTAACCCAGGCCTGATGGTACAAGCCTGTAACCCTTGCATATTGGGAGGCTAAGACAGGAGAACTGAAAGTTTAAACCCAACGTGGGCAACTTACCAATTTAGTAAAATCCTGTCCCAAAATAAAAACAAAGAAAGGTTATAGATGTAGCTCAGTGCAAAGGCCTTGGGTTCAATCTTCAATACTGTGGGAAAAAAAGATAAAAATCTAAAGAGCTAGTCTCCCAGAGCCTTACTGACTTCTGCTTAGTAGCTGAAGTACCTTTTCAATAGCATATCTCAGTGAAGGCTGTAGAAAGACAGAGATGAAGACTGGAGAGGGGCAGCTACCCTGCCCAGGAGTCCAACACGCACCAGAAGCCAGGCAGAAGCAAGAATTCCTGAGAGTCATCAAAGGAAGCAGAACTCTGCCAGGATCTGCATTTCAGACTCTGGCCTCCAGAACCACGAGAGGATAAATTTCCGTTGCTCTACACTGCCCATGTGTAGTGATCTGCTATGGCAGTCCTAGGAACTGATACTGCACACCACGGGGCAAATGGCAAAGTGGTAGGAAAAAGCAAATGGAGGAAAGAAATGCAAATGGCAGCAAAATCTGTAAACAATGTTCAACTTCAGTGGGAATAAAAGAAATGTGACATAAAACAATGATATGCCCTTTTTGCTTCTCAGGTAGCAAAGATTAAAAAAAATGATAGTACATAATGTTGACATGGGGGTGGGAAATATTCAATATTCAGCTCTTGGGAATAAGTGGGAAAAAATCTTCTAGAGAGTAATATGGTAATGTAGCTCAGAAGCTGTAAAATCATCATATTCAAGAAAATAATTAGGTAAATGTACAAAGACCTAGGCATAATACCATTTTCATCAGAGCAATGCTTATCATGACAAAATAGGAAGGAAAGAAACTTAAAGTTCAAACAATGGGGAATTGTGTTCACACAATAAAATTATCATGAAGCCAATAAAAATGATGTCAATCCATATTTATTGACAGGAGAGATGTTTAAATATAGTGCTAAATGAGAAAAGTGCCAATAGTCTAATATTGTGTGTGTGTGTGTGTGTGTGAAAGAGAGAGAGATGAGAGGGCAAAAAATAAGGTTATACACCCTATTATTGGATACCAGCCTTGTGAAATATTTACTAATTTTCTAGTTTTTCTAAAATGGAAATTAATAGTTTAAAAAATACACATTGTAAGGAGATGGGATGGATCTGAGCCCTTCTGTGGTTGGGCCACATTCTGAGTGATGTCCTAGAGGAGATGGCTCTGAGGACGGCCTTCCCACAGCCATGGGGTGTATAGGATAGGGAAGGAGGGCAGAATGGGCCAAGGACAAAAAGTGTCTCTCCTCTTGATTTCCTGGCCTTGGCCCAGCTTTGAAGCCTGGAGAACACCCTCCCTGATCTCCATTTTCTTTCAGCTCCCAGGACAAGTTTTTCTGCTCCTCTTGTCACCCTGATCAGTGACTGGACTGTTGCTCCAGCCTCCTTTCAGTCATGGTCCACATTCTTCACCACAGTAAGAGCCCAGGAAATCATACATCTGGTCTACCTGGACTCCAATGCTAAGCACTGTGCTTGCACCGCATATGTTTATTGGATCAAACTATATCAGGCAATTTCTAGAATGAAAAGGGATTTGTCAATCAATAACCTCCAACTTTCTCATTTTATAGCTAAGGGGATTAACTAAAATTACTTACCAGTGGCCAAATCAGTTAGAGGTCAGATGCATGACCCTGACCCCAAGACTGCCTTTCTACTGCTGTGTCACACAGAGACTCCAATGGAGCAGCAGTGCAAGGTCTGGGCGCAGGGCCCTCTATATCCGGGAAATCTTCAGAAGGCCCCACTCACGTCCTCCCTTGATCCTCTCCCATCCTTCAGCAGCTCTAGGACTCTCCTGTGTGTGGTCACTGCCCCTGCACCCAAGGGACAGTGAGCTGTGTCCCTAATACCCCTCTGGTCCTCGCATTCCATCTTCTAAGCCCATGTTTAACCTAAATCTGCCCACTCAGATCTGGGAGGCTTAGCCTTGCCCAGGTGACTAATCCCAGGATCTCTGCTTTAGCACAAGTGCTAAAGCTCCTGAAGACACCCTCTGCCAGGTGCTGCCACTTATGGGTGGAGACCTCACCCCTGCCTGTCCCTCAGTGTAGCAAGGCAGCACACAACACCCCACTTCTGTCTTTCCCCACAAGGAGAGCAGGGTGCATTTGCCCTGGACCTCACCTGCTGACAGATGGGCACTTCATTCCCAGAGCATTTGCTGGGCCCTTTGAGCTATAGGATTCTGCTGCCACTTAGCCCCACTCAGACTGTGGCCAGGATGAGCCTCAAGAGCAGGACCCACAGCAAAGGGTCAACAGAGGAGTAAAGCCATTGGTGCTTCTCTTGCCCACCGCAGAAACCAAGTTCCCTGAGTCCCTCGGGAGGAGAGGCAGGAAGCCAGCCCAGAGAGCACAGAGCGCCCTCCTGACCACCCAGACACACTTTGTGCTCAGCTCCTTTATGTGTTTTAAGAAATATGAAAGGTGTTCAGATTATGTTTGGCTTCTACTGTCAAAATCAAGGTTTATAGAAGAACACTGAATCAGGGTCCTAGAGGAAGACTAGCCTTAGGACTAAGGCAAAGTTTCTGTGCTCATGCACTCATTCGGTCATCCATTCATTCACCAAACATGCTGAGTCACCACTCCCTGCCAGGCAGTGAGTCAGGGTCAGGCCATCCTGCTCTCAAAGAGCAGTCTGCTGAAGCCTCGGGCAGGGCGGGTCTGAAGGCTGGGAGCCACCTCGGCCTGCACTCTGCTTCTATAAAGAGCCACCCCCACTTCAGGCAGCACATGGAAGCAAGTGTGCACTGTGCTCACAAATGTGAACAGGGCTCAGGAGCAGATCAGCTCCTCCCCATGCAGTCACTGAGGATCAGTCATGCATGTGGCTTCCACTGGCTGTTGGCCTGGACGCCCTGGAGCTGAGAGCAGAAACACCTTCTAAGGCTCACGCACCTGCTTGCTTTCCTGGTGTCGGTGGTGGTTTCCAAGCATGGAAGCAGCATGTGCCATTTCCAAGGCCTAGAGCCGCACACAGGACACAGGGCACACAGTCTCAGGGAGGAGGCACAGGCTCCAAAAACAGATGCAAGGGATGTCAAAGACCTCAGTGGTCAAGTTCAAAAAGCACCATCACTAGCAAACTGGAGAGAAAAGAGGCCTGCTGTGGGTGAGGCAGTTGCGGACTAGCACCTGAGCTGACCTGCAGCCCTCTGGGGACGACACTGATCCCCATGTGAGTTTTGGTAGCACCACACCAGGCTCCTCTATGGAGCAGCCTAGAATTCACTTATGTCCTCTATTTACAGCCCCTCACTGACTAGTGGAACTTCCCAGCGCAGGAGGTCCTGCAACCTTGGTTCTGCATCTGCCCCGATCCACTTCATCTCCAGGCTCCCTGCCAAGCTGGTCAGGCCACAGGGCAGCTGTCTGTGCCTCACCCTGTTACTCAGAAATGGCCACCCTGGCCTCACTGCTTTGTCACTGCCGGCCTGAGTACCCTGGCATCATCCCCCTTGTGCTTCTATTCCACAGCTGATATGGTGTGTCTGAGCAGCTTCTTGGTCCTGGCAACACAGGGCTGCCGAGAGCTAAGGCTCCCCCGCCATGGAGGCCTCTGTGCACAAGCAACGTCTCCTGCAGGCAGTGAGCTAGCCAGGGGTGGGGCAGACTTTAAGAGAAGAGAGCAACATGGCTCAGGCCCCTCTCTCTGAGGCCTTTCGGCTGCAGGTCTGTGCGGCCTGAGATGTGGACTTAAGTAGCACTGGCGGGAAAGTGTCACTTGCACAGTCATTTTCACCAAAGAAACAACAGACACAAAAAATAATCTTGGGGTCTACCAGTGTGCACTCTTCCCTCCTCCCCGGCCCACGCCCCTGTCTCCCTCCTGAGAGAGGCTAAGTCCAGGAAAAGACTTGGCTTCTAAACTGACAGGCAGCAGCATGGGCTGGATTTACTGGGGAACACCTAATTAAACTCGGGAGAATACCAGTTGTCAAGGTGTTTAATTGGCAGCATGTGACCACGAGGAGCTAATTAAATTGCCCCCCACACACACTTTAATTACTGTCTGCCATTGGGCCTGTCTGGCTGGGACAGGGCAAGGGAAGAAGGGACCCACCGGCCTGCTCTCCCTCACTTGGTGCTCTCAGAGCCCAGGTGGAGCGGAGCAGATGGGCAGGTGTGGCTGGGCCGCTCCTCTGACCAAGGCTGGAGGTCTCTGTGAACTCACTTATGAAATGTCATTAAGGCTCCCTTGGGATCAGCCCGGGAGGCGGAAAATCCCGTGTTCAGGACCCTGTGTGACTGCCGTCCTGGAACAGTGGGAAGCCCTCGCGGTAGTGGGAGAGCTTCCTGGGACTCAGCCCCCTGCCCCTCCCCATCTCTCTCCAACTTCTTCTCTCACTACTTCCCCCTCCCACCCCCACTGCAGCCAGGCTGCTCTTTCCGCTGTTCTGTAGACTTTGCTCTCTCCTTCCTGCCCTGACCTTGCTGTTTGCTCTGCCTAGAAAATCCACCCCAGTCCTTGTTCAAGTCATCTTCCCTGACAGCACTATTCTCACTACCCCATTAAAATTCCAATGCTTCCATTCCCTGTCTAAGAAAGGAAGAAAAAAAAAATCCCATCTAACTACAATATACAATATACTGTGCTTAGTTACTGTTTGAGAATCCTGGCCCAGCCCTGCACAGACAGTAAACTCGATCCTGACAGGAAGTTGAATAAGCACACCACTCAGAAATGAGATTAAAGTGCATAAATGACACAGCATCAGGCCTGGTCCCTGGCAGGAGGCTGGGGGTATGATCCAGAAGGACACAGCTTCCCCCACACTTCCTCCCCCCTTTCTCTGCTTCTCAGTCCATGACATGAACAGCTTCCTTTACCCAGGCCCTTCACCATGCCTCCTACCACACCACAACTGAAACTTCTCAGGCACAAACCAAAAGAATCCTCTCTCCTTTGGGCTGCTAATGTCAGGTGTTTTGTCCTAGTGATAAGGAAAATGGCTGAGATGCAGCTCATCACAAACACTTTAAGAAATAATCCACAACAGGGTAGACCTTTGTCTGTTGCCACCCCCACCCCCACCACGTTTTAGTCATTAGAGGTTCTATTTAAGCAATGCAATCCTTCTAGCTGCAGGATGTTCCTACCTGATGTCTCAAGACATTCTGTTAACTCCGCCCTTCTGCTTCTGTGAACATGACTTGGCTGTAACACGGAGCTATACTCCAGGCTGCAGCAATGAGCTGCCACACTCCACTGTAACAGCTTGCCATTCAGCCTTCCACCCACCCTCATTTGGAAACCAGCAGAGGGAGGACATAGAGAGGCCCCTGTGGCCAGGCAAAGGAGTTGTAATCAGCAACTGTCAAGATTAGTTGCGCGCACTACTGGTGTGGCTCAGATATGGTTTGTCCCCAGAAAGCCTTTATACTGGAAGAGTGACCCCCAGCACTGATGTGGTGCTGAGGTGGTACAAACTGTCAAGAGATCGGGCCCACTAGAAAGTGATCAGAATGTGGATTCCACTGTTGTGCATGGCTGTATACCATTCCCACAATGAGGGTCAGGTCTCCGAAGAGTGCTTTGCTCTCAGAAGAGGAGCCGTTGGTGTAAAGTGAGGCCGCGCTCCACACCTGGCCAGTTCCTACTTCTCTGTGATGTGACTCAGACCAGGGTCCCTTGCCAGGTGCTGGAACCACACTGTTAGGACCCTCCAGTCATTAGAATCACGGCCAAGTAAATGTCTACTTCCTAAGTTTGCCAGCCTCATATATTTTGTCACAGATCACAAAACAGACAGGCACCTGCTGCGTGGCAGACATTCTGCCTTGTGCTATGGAGTTCAAACAATACATGCCCTACCTGCTCTAAGGAGCTTGGAGCTGGGGCCCAGCAGATCTCTCTGGAAAGGTCAGAGTATATTTGACTTTGACTGAAGACTCAGTGTCCAAATAACACAGAAAACATGTACGTGAATGGCTGTGGCTGTATTTCACCAAAACTGTGTGTAGACACTGAAATCTGAATTCCACATAGTTTTTTCAAGTCACAAAATATTCTTCTATTGGTTTTTCTTCACCATTTAAAGATGTAAAAACTATTATTAACTTATGTGTTGTACAAACACAGGCAATAGGCCAGTTTTGACACCATGGGCTATGGTTTCTGTTTCCTGGTCCAGAGAGGAAAAACAGAACAAAATTCAATGGTTCATTTCAACTAACTTTGAAAATATGGTGCTACAGATGAAATTACATAAATGTGCACAGAGATGATGGTAGCTGGTGAGGGGCTGGCTGTGCTGGGAAACTGAAGGGAAGAGAGAGCCATAGGCCGAGCTGAGAGCCAGGCAGGATCAGGCAGGCTGGGGTAAGGATGTCTCTAATAGGGACAATGACAGTATTAAAACCAGACTATATGGAGTGTACATCATGTGATTAAAATATGCAGCAAATATTTGTCTTTTAAAATTTACTACAATACTCTGGTTTCTCTTCAGATCGTATAAATCTTTCGCCTTTTACTAAAATTTACTACAATAAGAAACATGATCATTAATCCTCCTCAAAATGCTCCTCACTTTGAAACTTTGAACACACATCATTCTTAGTACTTTTTTTTTTTTTTAAAGGTCTTGCTCTCTAGTTGTGGTGTAAAGTGAGGCCGCCCTCCACACCTGGCCCCTTCCTACTTCTCTGCGATGTGACTCGGACCAGGGTCCCTTGCTCTTTAGTTCAGGCTAGGCTTGAACTCACTGGATAGCACAGGCTGGTGTCCTATGTGGAAATCCTCCTCCCGTGGCTTCCTGAGGGCTAGAATTGAAGGGGAAGTTTAAGCATGGCTGGGTTAAGTGAGCCACACTTACACCTCATAGCATGCTGTGAGAGCCCTTAAGGAAGACGGAGATTGAGCACACTCTCTCCTGTGCGTAGAGACTTACCCACAGGTGACAGAGTAACTCCTGCTCCCCCTTGGTCATGACCCCTTCGCTTGTCCAAGAGCTACCATATTAGGTACACATCCTTATCCCCCCACATACCCCTCGTCAAGGAAAACACAGTATGACCCTGGGTCCCCACAAGTGGCACCTGCGAGGGTAAGGCTAGTGGGCTTCCATACCACAGGTGCCACAAAGCTGCAGAAGTCACAGGTGATGGCAGCAGTGTCCAGGGCCCTCAGGCTATTGGATTGTGCTCTATAATCATGGCACCAGGAATCCCTGGTGGACACTCCCCCCACCACACACACACACAGAGCCAATTTAGAAGATAACATCACAACAAGATTTCAGCTGGGCTGTACTATCCAACCAATCAGTGCTAACCACATTGTACCCACACACACACACACACACACACACACACACACACCCTTTCTGTTCCCTATATAAGTATATAAGTGCGCTACAAAACCTCCCCGGAGCCTGCATGCTGACTCTGTGCCTCACTCTCCCAGTCCAGGCCTCCAAACCCTGCTCTGTGGACAACATGGAGTTATAGGTGTGCCACCACGCCTGGCTCCTTGTCACTTTCTGAAGCAGTTCTGAAAGTCTGCCTTTGTGTTTTTACAGTGTGATTAAAAATATGGCAAACACTGCTGCTAAATCCCATCTAACACAAAGGTGACCCCAAAAAACATTATGAAGTGTCCTGATCTACCTTACTCAAACACCAAGCAGTCCCTGGCCCTTCCCCAAACTCAAAATGACTATGAAGGGTAAATGATATGAATCAGTTGAGGACATGGAAGTGTCCACAGTGAAGCAAACTGCTTCAGAAAGTCATGAGACAAGTGTTTTCGGGGGGTGGGTAGTGACCATGTGGCTTTGATGGAGTAATTTTTTAGAACTTACTTTGTGTTCACTGTATTTCCCATCACACTCTCCATCTCACATCTGATGTAGGAGGCTTGACTCTTAGCATCTTAGGAGCACCATTAATCTTCGCAGCAACTCTACTGGAAAGTCAATTTCCCTTTCCTTTTTAAAAGACCAGGGCTGGGCTGGGGGATTTAGCTCAGTGGTTCTGGTGTCTACCTGGCAAGCACAAGGTTGCAAGCTTAATCCCCGGTACCACATACCACAGGGCCAGGAGTAGAAGCTCACGCCTGTCATCCCAGCACTCAGGAGGCAGAGGCAGGAGAATTGCTGAGTTCGAGGCTTGCCTGGGCTACATAGTGCGCTCAGGGCCAGCCAGAACTACAAAGTGAGACTCTGTCTCAAAATGAAAAAAAAAAAAAAAACTAAACTGAAATTAATCGATAAATAAAAGACCAGGGCTCAGAGGGTTAAGGACTTGCTGGGAACACATTCAGGGAGGAGTTGGGGCCTCAGCCTCCAGAGCCCAGCACTCCCCCTCCACAGGGCCTTTGATCTCCATCCCCTCCTACTTCCTGTGATCAGACGCTGCAGTCCCCAGAGTGCCTGTATTCATGTAAATAACCATTTCCTAAATACACTCAATGAAAAATCAATTACATAGCAAAGTGGCTGAGGTTTGGATAAACAACCTAATTGTTCCCTCTGGGGCTGCTGGCTGAGCCATCCCAATTGAGAGAAGAAAGAGAGTTCACATCTGTCAAGAGCTCTGCCTTAGGTGCTGATCTGTGCTCTTCCCTCCACCTGTATGGATCTGACCCCTGCTGCCAACCTGAACCTCCTGCACCCCTGCTGAGGGACCATGTGAAAGGTAGATTTTACACTAGGCAGACTGGAGACTTTGACCCAGGATGCACTCCAGAATGCTTTTTGGAAGGCAGAGTCAATTAACACGTATGCATGGAAAGAACAAAACCTTTTTCTAGGAAATGATGTGTCCAGAAGGTCACTCATCTATCAGGTGACTGATATCTATCCAGATTTCATTAGGCCAGGTATGACCACTTATTTTGCCCTTTAGGGAGGTGTACAGGCCTGGTCTCCAAAGGAGTTGTCTCCAGCCATGGTTGTAATGCGTTTCACCTTTGGCCTAGCCCTCTCTGGCTGCCTATAATATTTCTGCCTGACTTAGCTGTCTATAATAGTGATGGTCCCCAGGAAGGACATCTTGCATACCACACCCACTAGGCCCTTGTGATTTCTGTTCCCTTCTGCTTAAATTTTCACAATTAGATTTTCCTTTTCTTCAACTGGACACTATCTCCAGCCCTATGCAAAGATCACAGGAAGATGTATTCCATTAAGCTCTGCCAATCATTAACGCCTTCTTGTGAATTCATTTTCAGAACTCTTCAACCAAACAGATTATTAAAATTGAGCAATCAGCTATAGATGCTGAATTCAGATTTAGGACACAGTAGGGGGAGGCTGAGGAACAGCCACATGGCGTGATCTTTGGCAAGAGAGGCCCTGAAAGGAAACCCTGAGGTTCCAGCGGTCTGCGCCCTACCTGCCATCCCCACATACCTGGCTCTCTACTCTCCACCTCACCTCTGGCTATTCCCATTTATGCTGAGCCAGTGTGATGGTGGGTTGGAGATCTGTGAAAGAGTAAGATCCAGTTCCAAATGAGTCCACCAGCATGTGATCCACCCAGTAGGAGCACAAGAGCACATTTACCACTTCTGGAACATGGGGTTCCAAGGTGAGGTCACCCCATGGGTGTGCTCATGTAAAGACCCTGAGGAGGAGTCAAGAGACTGAGATTCTAACCCTCCGTCACTGTGTATTCGCTCGAGTCTTTCAGTGAAGGCCTCCCCAGTCTGGGCCTTTGTTTACTCATCTGGCCATTGAATCACTTGTTCATCTTGGCTCCTGCAGTGTCCCAATCTCTGGAAGTGGGTACAGTGATAATATCCACCGCTCCTGCTCTGTGGGGTACAGTCTAGTGAGGAAAACAGAACTGAAAGAGGTGACTTCATGGATAAGAGTCCTAGAAGATGATGAAGTCTATCTAGATCAGACTCTGCAGGCTGGATGTAGATCAGAATGAAGATTTACGAAAAAAGAAAGGTACAGAGAGAACATCACTCAGTTCCCTGAGTGGTTTTAACTTATGACCAAGATTAGAGCTATAGAGCTGGATGACATCTGAAATTTCTTCCTGCTAGTGTTCCACATTCTATAATTAATCCAAGACATGTTTCCATGTATGTGTATTTCTGTATATGTGTGTGTGTGTAAGAAAAAGAGATAGAAATACAGAGAAAAAACAGCACAGGCTATTTAGTATGTGTGTATCACAAACCACTGGGGACCAGTAGGAAAATAATTTCAGCATTTTCCAAGCTTAGTTCACCTGGATGTTTGGGGTCCAGCCCATTGGCGGTCATGATACCCTTTCTTCCATTTGCTTTTCTTTATAAAGCTGATTTAATACAGGGGAGCAGGTGCTGAGGTCCATGTCTACATCTTCCAGCCCCCACAACTGGCTGTGACCAGTGGTTTGCAAGAAGACCTCATGGAACAGTGTTTCTGGGGATCTTTCAGGAGCTACTCACTGAGGGGCAGCATGCTGTGTGCTCCCTCTGGTGTCTGCTTAGGACAGGCCTGTGATGGCCCCAGCACTAGCCACCCAAGCCCATGAGGTGACCTGAGGCCAGGCAAGATGAGCTCAGGATCTTACAGCAGAGATGAGAGTAGCCTGCGCCTCCCATCAGAGGCTGAGTCTCCAGGACTGCCCACCCGCATATGTCTTACACATGAGAAAAATATATAACCCTCATCTGTTAAAGCAGCACCATGGAGGGCACTTGACAAGCACCCCCCTCATTTCTTTAAGGAAGCCCCTACTCAAATTAATCTGAGCAGCATCGTAGCCAGCCCAGTTACAGCTGCCCCTTTATCTGCTAAGGTCCTGTAGCACACTTGCCCATATTAAAATTCTGAACAGAGCAGTCTGTCTGTTGCCTTGGTTTCTCCAGCATGTCAGGACCTGGGTTCCCCCACACTCCTGTACCACAGCCTAACATTTCCAAGCGCAGATCCACACAGCAACTCATCCTGTTTCATGAAACTCATACCCTTCAGTGCGTTGCTTGAAATCTTTGACATGAATGTATGAACGCCCACATATTGCAGCTCCAGAGCCAAACATCAGAGTATTTTAGACTGGAACATCAGTTAGATGTTTACTATCAGCTGTGACAGAGCAGCCAATTTATATGTTTCCTTTTCCATTTAGTTGGCCAAGTGTTGGAGACATAAATGCAGAAACAACCTAAGTCCACAGCAGCCGGTAAGTTCTCTACCCCTGGGCCTGGTCCTCCTCTTTGCCAGTCTCGGGTTGGCTCGGGGACACTGACCAACCTGTGCGTGCTCCCTTGGGCCACTCCAAAGCTTCCACGCTTGTGAGCAAATCAAGATCGCCCACGAGCCGCCTCACAATGAGGCTGTGTAGCAAAACCACTTCTCCAGCCATCATTTTGAGGGTAGGAGCTGGGGCTGCCCTGCCGGCTCTGCCCTGCCAGCTCTGCCCTGCCGGCTCTCCTGTGACTCCCGCACTTCCTGGGGGCTGCATGGAGGCAAGGACAGGGCTGTCTCGTTTTCCCCTCACCTGCAACACAGCCCAGCCCTACACAGGTCAGACGTGCCATTGTCCTGCTGAGAGGAGAGTGCCATCCTTTAAAAACGGCTCCAAGGGTCCCTCTGCTTCACCCTCTGTCCCTACCCTCGACGCACATGCGCACACGTTCTCACCTTCCCCTTAAGCTCCGCTCTGAGACGCAGAGAGTCTGCACCGGGGCTTCCAGCCTGCTGGGCGTCCCTCTGGTGCCAGGCCACAGCGCGACCCTCTGCAGGGGCATCTGTCAGATACAGAACAGCTGCGGGCAGCAAGGAAGTTAGGAGGTCAGAATACAGACCTCTGTGCTTCGTTCCTTATCTTGTCAAAGAGTGCATCGCTTTTGCCAGTCTGAGGAGAACAAAAGAAAGACAGTATTAGGAAGAGTGATTAAGGCTACAACTGACTTTTTCTCCCTGTGTATTGAATAAGTGATCCTTTTCCAGTGCTGTCACTGCCAACTCTAGGATGAGAGGAAGGAGAAAGAGGGGTAGGAGGAGGGGGAAGGGAAAGAGGAAAGGGCCAGAAGAAAAGGAAGGAGGGAGAAGGAAGGAAGCAAGGAAGGAAGGGAAGAAAAAAGGAAAAGAAGCCTTGAACATGGAAATCAGTATAAAAGTTTGTTTTAGAAACTTGTTTTTTTTTCCTCCTTTAGTTTGAGACAGGCTCCTGCTATAAGTTTGGCCTGCCCTGAACTCACAGCGATACTCCTGCCTCAGCCTCCCAAGGGATGGGATTATAGGCATGTGCCATTGTTGCAAGGGATATTGAGAGAACATTAATATTTTTGGGTTATACTAGATAAAACCCAGAGATAAGATTTTTATGTGATTTCTTCTGAATGCAGAGTACATTATGCAACAGGTAATTAAAGCCTATTTTATCAGATATATAATGAGAAACATACTGCAATTACAATTAACCCTCAGACTAATCTTATAAAATATTTAGAATGTGTCCCTCTTACACCTATTAATCAAAAACAAAATTAAATGCTGGGAAGAGGGATTAAACATTAGCTTCTGGACCGATTCACTTCAGTAATATATCCCTTTCTGTTCCATTAATAAGTTGGGGAGTTTATCTCAATGTCTAATCAAATTAAAGGAGTTACTTCCATGTTTTTATGCAAGATTTTTATTTAATTACTCTCAAAAGTCAATTCTAAAGTTCAGTGGACGTGCATGAGCATGTTCACTAGAACAAGAAAAAACTATACTTTTTGCCAAGCTTTGTTGTAATAAATTACTTACAATTTTTGCTGCGCATAACATTTACTTGTGACAAATTAGGTAATGAGAAACAGCATAAAGATTTATTCCTGTTTTTCAGTTTACTATAAAAATAGATTAATTCTATCATGCTTTCTCTGATTTTGGTCTTGACTCCTAGCAGTAATCTTTTATACAAGATTAGAAATAATCCTTCTCACAGTGGTTTTTTTTGCTATTTCTCAGATCATACTTCGCAATGTTGATCTGACTTAAAAATTTAAGTCAGAATTTTTCTTACAGAAAGTTTAAGTCTCCTTTGCAGACGAGCTTGACAAGGAAGACCACCTTCACTAAATAGATTATGCACAAGGCATTTTCCATAAAATAAATTAACTAAATCTGAGTCTGGAAGCTTTAACAAAAAAAGATACTTAAAAGCATGTAGTAAAATAAATGCATCTTATTTTTTAAACAATTGAATAGGGAAAAGTATATTGAAACTTAAAACATTTTAATTTCCCTAACCTTTCTTTTTTTTTTTTTTTGAGATAGGGTCTCGCTTTGTAGTTCAGGCTGGCCTTCAGCTCACTATGTAGCCCAGGCAAGCCTCAAACTCAGGAATCCTCCTGTCTCTACCTCCCAAGTGCTGGGATGACAGGCGTGAGCCACCACGCCCGGCACTGTGGTATGTGGTATTGATTGCTGGTGGACGTGAGTCACCACACCCAGCATTGTATGTGGTCACCGGGATCAAACTCAGGACCTTGCGCTTGCAAGGCAGGCACCAGAACAACTGAGCTAAATCTCCGGCCTTAACCTCTCTTAATAGATTGAAATAGTCATGTTGCCTCTGAAAGAGAAACAGAGAGACAGAGAGAGAGAATTAATAGTTCCTGAAAAAATTTTGGGATACAGTTTTTATATACTCCCAGAAATTAAGAAAGCAAACAGTTCTAATTATGAGTGACAAATCCCTTAGGAAGTTTTTCATTTCAACAAAATTAAAGGAGAAAAATAATTTTCGATGATGGGCTACTGGGTCAGTGTGTGATTCGGGGCAGCTGAACTCAGAGTTCAAATAAGTGCTGAAGTTACCATAATAAAACGTCTCCCATCACATCAGCTCATCCATGTGAGAAGATTTCTCATAGGCAAATCCATAAAGCAAGTAAATTTCAGTAAAGAAGAGAATTGCTGCTACACTCTTATTCTAGCAAAAGCAATATTTATTATCCAGTTGGGGGAATCACACTAATCTCATTAAGATTTATAGTCCTAATAAATTTTTACTAATTTAGCATTGACAAAATTTATGTTGCATTTATGTTAATTTTGTGACTCTTTCCCTGATAACAATTATACACTTGATCTTAGCCAAAAGGCCGAGAAGTGATCCTGATAACAATTATAATGATCACTCAATCAAGAAGTAATTTTAACATTTAGAACCTTAAAGCAATACATTATTATTAACATTTCTGATTACACATTAACAGTGGGCACACATTTAATGTTACTAAACTGTACACTTAAAACGCTTAAGGTGGCATGTTGTATGTTACGTGTTTTTAATGCAATTAAAATTCCATGTTTAAATGTCTATATATGTTATCTCAAAAGTGCAGATTAATCAGAAAAGGCCAATCAAATATAAAAATACACTGTATGGGGATAAAATTCTGTGGGAGACAGAATAGAAAGATGCCTTTGGAAAGGTTAGAAGTGGACTAGAATTTCCCGGTGTCAGAGAAACAGTTTCTTGCAATAGCTTCGAAGTGTCTGGTGTGACTGTCATGTCATTACAGTGGTGACTCTGCTGTGTATGCTAATAAGGGATAATGGTTTCATTTTAGAGCTAATATTTATGAAGCCCTAAAATCAGAGCCTTTGGATGATTTCAACTTGTGGACAAAATCATAGACATCCACTCAGAGATGCTGGGGGTCAGCACAGGTTTGGGGGTGTTCAGACAGGAGGAAATGCAGGGTGCTGGCCGTGAGCCAGGCCTGAGCCAACCCTGTGCCTGGTAGAGCTGTGATTTCCCTTCTTGTTCCTCCCATCCTGCCCCTTAGATCTGCTCCCTCCTGGAGAAAAGTGTGATGCTGTGGCCCAGTGTCCAAAGCCTTGTGACCTTCTCCGGCTTGACCCGCGTGTGCCCCAGTAGTCTTCTGAGGAAACCCAGAAGGCTGCACTACTCTATTCCTTCAGAAGGAGAGAAGGTGGGGACCCACATTTCTTGAGCACCTATTCTGTGAGGGAGGTTTCAGTGTGCAGGATGCTTTAGACATCTAATCGAACACCTTACTACGATTATAAAGTGATACTGAGCATTTGCTCTGTTCCAGACATGAGAAGTGAGAATTAGCATGATTATATTACAACCAAACTCACCCTTTTCCTTTCCACATGTGAGGAGGCCGAGCTCTCCAGAACCCTTCCTGAAAATTGGTGCCCCCTCCCACTGCGTCCCCCAGGCCCTGGCCCCTAGATCAGTGCAGCCCAGCACCCAACATGCAGTCTGACATGTCCCTGAGCTGAGGCCCTGAACCTGGGCACCTGCTTCCCACCCCCTTGCTCCGAGTTTGGAGCAGGCACTGGCCCTGCCACGGACAGAGACCAGAGATGGCAGCAGAAGTGGAAAGGAAAGGGCAGGGTGAGGGCTTCACTGGAGTATGCACAAGGCCCTGTACTTAACTACGCCCGGCCGGCCATGGCAGTCTTCTGCACCAGAGAGAGAGGACACAGACGCTGACTTGGCTATGGAAGAACTGCAGCAGGGTGCTCCCCTGAGGGACTGAGGCCGAGAAGGCCGCTCCTCTCCAATGGCCTGCTGGGGCCTGGAATGTCCCTGCTGCCCCATCTCCAGCTCCTCAGAAGCGCACATCCCCCCCAAAGTAAATAGACTTACACAGGTGTGTTACTTTGGTTTCTCTTTTGGATCAGAGGAGGAGAAATAGCTTTTGTTTTCTTTTCTTCCCAGTTGGCTAAACATGACATCTGCCCCACAGGCTTGGAAAAACGACTTGACTAGGAGTGTGAGCGATTAGACAGGACAACAGCCCAGGGTATTCTCTTATGGATGCAGAAAGCCCAGGCTGTCTTCTCTCCTGAAGTCGGCAGCGATCATCAGGAAAGAGCAGCTGTCAAACTTGCCTCCTGCTCCAATGGGGCCGCCAGGCTGCCACAGTCATCCCTTAATTGGTTTATTAATCTTCTAACGCAGCACCCGCTTCTGTCTCCTTGTGCTTCACAGTTAACCAGGGCCAGGCTCTGTAAAAATGTTTAATTAAGCTCCGAAAGTCATGAGGCTTCCCTCTTCTGGGTTACCTCTCCCACCTGGCCTCACACGGGCAGGAGCTGAAGTGAACACGTGGTTTTGCATGTGGTCCATCTGCTCCACCTGGGGCAGAGAGGCGAGGGAGGCCTTCCGGTGGGAAGACAGGCCCCTCACGGTGGGCTGCTGTTTCACAGTTAGGAGTTCCGCAGGGAGCCCAGGGGACCTGTACAGAATGCTGTGGGTGGGACTTACTTTCCAGCCACTCTGCTGCCTTAGGAAAGAGGTCTGTGGCCTCCATAGTACCCTCTCAGCTTGGGAAGGTGGTGGAGAAAACAGGAAGGAACGGGGTGGGGGGGGAGTAGTCAAGGCAGGTCTGGAAAGACAGTCTGGGATGTGCCCTTGTGCACATCCAACACGTGCTGTCTGGGGGCCTTGTGCACACCTATTTCAGCAGGCAAGGACCAGAGCCTGGCATGGGCAGGGTGTGGGGAGACCAGGAAGCCTGGAAAGAGGGAAGGGAGAGGGAGGGCCCAGGGAGAGGGAGACCGGCGGTGGCAGTCGGTGGGCGAGGTGCTGAGGGGTGAAGGTGAGGTGACTCCACTCTCCATTCCCCAGATCCTGTGGGCCCAGAAACTAGCCACAGTGTTCCTCCCATGGCCAGCGAGCAGAGTGCAGTCAGGGCTGCCGCGCAAAGTTGGCACGGTTGGCACTGTGCAGTGCCCTTAGAAGGAAGGAAGGAGTCTCTACCACTTGCTGAAAGAAGATGCCAAAAAACCCACTGCTTGGGTTGTGGAGTTGTCTTTATTCATCTACTTATTTTTACTGAATTGTGTCCATAGGGCACTAAGAATAAACAACACTGCAAACATTAAACCCACCATCTGGACGTTTCTGAACATCTGGATGTCTGGCATCACACTGACCCCAACCGCTGGCCTCATGACTGTGGAGTTCCAGCGCCAGCAGACAGAGGGTGGGGGGCAGTGCGAGGAGGAGTCTGGGGCAGAGGGGTCGCAAAGCCCACCTCCCAGTACTCTGCCCACTGTCAGACTGTGTCCTGACTCTTAATTCAGAAAATAAGTCTCACTAGATACCGGGATACAGGTGAGTATAAGAAGACGGGGGGAGAGGAAGGGAGGAGGAGAGGAGGCAGGTGAGGCAGGGGCTGCTGGCGGCATCTCTGAGCTCTTAGACATACCACATCATGGCCCCTGGCACCCTGGACAGCTTCTCACGGCTGGGACTGGGGCGGGCATGGGGCTGTTCTCACCCCAGACGAGCACCTAGTTATATGGCCCGATTCTCCAGTTTACCTTTCGCTGATTTTGGTAATACATGCGCTTTTCCTCACCCCAGCGACACGAGGCAGAGGAGGAAGGGTAAAACGTCCCCATTGTACAGAGTGGGAAACCAAGCCCGGGGCAAGCAGAAGCC
>PVIC010009324.1:0-45871 GCA_004025085.1 Thryonomys swinderianus
CCGGAACCACTGAGCTAACCCTTGGTCCTGTTGTTTTAGTTTTTTTGAGACAAAGTCTTTGCAGTTCAGGCTGGCCTTGAACTAACCACATAGTCCAGGTAAGCTTCAAACTCATAGCCCAGGCAAGCCTCAAACTCGGGACAATCCTCCTGCCTCTGCCTCCCAAGTGCTGGGATTACAGATGTGAACCACATGCCCTACTATGTCCGCAGACCTGAATAACCTGCACGGGCCTCCTGACTGGATCACTCTACGCCTTGACTCCTACGCAGACCACTGATTGTCACCTGTTTGAGGCCTTTGAGGCAGGGGCCACCCAAAAGGGAATAAAACTATCAAATGCTGGGAATGGGGTCCTGCAGGGACGATTCTTATTTTTCTTTTCCTGCTTTCAGCAAAGACAAGCGAGGAACCAGGAACTTTTTCTATATTAGCTACACCTTCTCTTTTGTTTGCAGAATGCTGTCCTGAGCTGCCCTTTGTCAGAGCCGTGACTCCCTTCAGGCTGGCACAGAAGTCCCAAGAACTCTTGCCGGTGCTGCATTTCCTCCCGGTATCAGGGCCCAAGAACCTGGGTCTGCTAATAGCATGACAGCTGCACGGCTCTGCTGCCTGTCTGCTCTTCCTGTCCTGTCCAGTGGCCTGGAGGCCTGACGGCTTCCTCTGAAAGAACCCTCCAGAGCTATGGTGAACCCAACCTATATGTAACTAGGACCTAGACCCTTCCCTCTTCTAAAATCCCTCTCCAAATGTTGATCAAGAGCTGCAAAGTGAAGCAGTCCCAACTGCTCAGGAGGCTGACCCAGCAAGATCGCTTGGGCCTACATTTTCCAGGCCACTCTGGGCAACACAGTAGATGCCATCTCAAAGAGAACAGGCCAACCAATACAAAAGATAGCTTGGGGCTGGAGATTTAGCTCAGTGGTACCGGTGTCTGCCTGGCAAGCACAAGGTCCTGAGTTCAGTCCCCAGTACCACACACCACAATGCTGGGTGTGGTGGCTCACACCTGTCATCCCAGCACTCGAGAGGCAGAGGCAGGAGGATTACTGAATTCAAAATTCAAGGCTAGCCTGGGCTACACAGTGAGCTCAGGGCCAGCCTAAACTGCAAAGCGAGTCCCTGTCTCAAAAAAAAAAAAAAAAAATTGGACCAGAGATTTAGCTCAGTGATTCCAGCACCTGCCTAGCAAGTGCAAGGTCCCTGGTTGGATCCCTGGTAACCACATACAACAATACCGGGCGTGGTGACAGTGGTGACTCACGCCCACCAGAATTCAGTACTAGACACCACAGTGTTAGACATGGTGACTCACGCCTGTTATCCCAGCACTCAGGAGGCAGAGGCAGGAGGATTGCTGAGTTTGAGGTTTGCCTGGGCTACATAATGAGGTCAGGGCCAGACTGAACGATGAAGCGAGACCCTGTCTCAAAAATAAAAAAGAAAAGAAAGCAACACAAATGATATCTGGCAAAGAACAGTACTTAGCAATAAAATGGAGCAGAGTCCTCACACACTCAGAATAAAGACTAGCCCTGTTGGAGCTCAGTGCTACAACACATGTCTAGCATGCTTAAGGCCTTAGATTTTATTCCCAATATTGCCATATACATTACATGTTATATGATTTTACCCACACGTGGTGGCACACACCTATAATCCCAGCACTTCAGAGGCTGACACAGGTGGATCATAAGTTTGAGACCAGCCTGGACTACATAATAAATTCAAGGTCAGCAAGGGATATATACCAAGACCTTGTTACCAGGGAGGAAGCGGGGGGGGGAGGCTAATTTCAAAAGCATGCTAGACACAAGAAAGTACACATAAAGTACGCACTATATGATTCCACTAATATAAAATGATAGAAAATCTAAACTGATCTATAGCGATAGAAACAATGACGCCTTGCTTGGTGTTGGTGGGAAAGAGAGACTGAATGAAACACCCGCTACAGCCACTCCTAGGTTCCTGACCCTCAGAAACTGAGATCATGAGATAATAAATGCTTGCTGTTCTAAGATGTTAAGTTCCGGGGGAATCTGTTACTCAGCAGTAAGTTTGTGAATTCACAGACACAAAATCTTAGAAGTAGGGTATTTATAAGCATTGGTGATAATCTGGGAAATATAGAACTTCCATGCACTGCTAGTGGGAATGTTAAAATGGTGTGGCCTTTTTGGAAGATACTATAGTACTTCCTCAAGACAATTAAACAGAATTACAGATTCGGCGATCTCAACTCTAGATTTAGTACTGCCACTGAGCCACCCAAAGGCCACCGTAGACATGGTCCAAGGGGGTCTGGCTCCTGGTCCTTATGATCACATCCACATGTTGCTGGTTTTACTCTGAAGTATGCAGAATGCAAGAGCTGTGGGGTCAGAGAGCCTTCTGCCCAGACTACAGAGGAAGGTCTGGAAGGCCAGAGGAGGAGGTCCTGAGAGGAAGCGCATGGAGTGCTGTGAACAAGCCAAGGTGCCACGGAGAACCCAGACAGCTGGAGACCCCAGGAACGTGGAGTGTCCACCAGGGAAAGCTGCAGGCCACGAGTGGAGCCAGGCCAAGGCGGGCTGCAACAGATACGGGCACCTGAGCCCTCCGGACCCCTCTCTTACCATGAGCCCCACTACCAGACCTGGAAGACTTAACATGTGTCTTGCTGGGTTTTACTCTTCGTTTTACTCCTATTCTTCTTTATCCCTTTATTCCTCCCTTTTGGAACGGGGGTGCTTACCCTGTATCAAAGGGAACTTGTACTTTAGTTTTTCACCGAGGCTCATGGCTAAAAGTGTGCCTTGAGCCTCAAAACAGATGTTGGAGAGGGCCAGGGATTTAGCTCAAGCGGTATAGCACCTACCTTGGAAGCACAAGGGCCCAAGTTCAATCCCTGGTACCACCAAAAAAAAAAAAATAGACTTTGGAGCAATGTGGGGACTTCTGAAACTTTGGAGAAGGGATTGTTCTGTTTCAGTTGTACAAAGAATAGTCACACTGTGTCAGGCAGAACTGTGGCCTTGCGCTTTCTTGTGTGGAGATTAGGTATGGTTTAAGGAGACACCGTCAGGGAGTACTAATACCCACTCCGGGCCACATCCGGGTGGGCCTTGGAGATGTGGTCTTGGGGTCTGCGTCTGGTTCCTGGCCCCTTCCTCCCTGGTGCGTTCCCTTGGGAATCCTCCCGGCTGCCTTGAACTAAGCAGCTCTGCTGCACCATGATTCCTGCCTTGGAACCAGCGGACCACGAGAACTGAACTCTCTGAAGATATAAACCAGATTGGGCTGGGGATTTACCTCAAGCGGTACCGTGCCAACCTTGGACACACAAGGGCCCAAGTTTGATCCCCGGTACCACCAAAAAAATTTTTTTAAAAATATATATGCCAGATAAACTTCTCCTTTAAATTAAATTACAGGGGTCAGCCAGGCATGGTGGTGCATGCCTGTAATCCCAGCACTAGGGATGCAGAGGCAGGAGGATCTCCATGAGTCTGAGGCCAGCCTGATGCACACAGTGAGTCGAGGCCAGTCTGAGGTACTTGGTGAGACCCTGTTTCAAATAAACAAATAAATAAATTACAGGGCTCGGGTAGTCTGTCCCAGCGGTGAGACATCAGCCTGATGCACAGGGTATGGGTAAGTGATGGTAAAGAGGAGACGTCAGAACTCCGGTGTACTGCTAGGATACAAGGTAGTGCTGCCATTCTGGAAGACAATGTATCAGTCACTCAAAAGACTAAACAAGCTGGACATGGTGCCCCATGCCTATAAGCCCAGCACCCAAGATGCTAAGGCATAAGGATAATGAATTTGAGGCCACCCTGGACTACTTAGCAACTTTAAGGCCACCCTGGAATAGACAGTGAGACCACTCCCCCAACAAAAAAAAATTAAACAGAATTTCCATATGATTCAGCAATCTCAATTTTGGATTCATACACAAAAGAATTGCAAAGAAAAACCTGGAAAGAGATTTGCACACCCATGTTTGTAGCAGCACTATTCATAACAGCCTGAGAAACACCCACGAATCCACCAACCGGTGACAGACAGAGGACTGGGACCGTCCACACATGCCGTGGGACTCTTTCTTTTCCCTGAGGTCTCACAGCACCTTTCACGCTGGCCTGCAGCCCCGGGCGAGCCCCAGCCTCCCGAGTGCTGGGGTGACAGGCGGGAGCCACCGTGCACTGTGGTATGCGGCGTTGATTGTTGGTGAGCGTGTCTCCACGCCCAGCATTCTATGTGGTTACTGGGATCGAACTCAGGACCTTGCGCTTGCGAGGCAGGCGCCGGAACCACTGAGCTAACCCTCCGGCCCCAGACTCTTTTTTTTTGAGACAGGTTCTGGCTTTGTAGTTCAGGCTGGCTCTGAGCTCACTATGTAGCCCAGGCAAGCCTGGAACTCAGCAATCCTCCTGTCTCGAGTGTTGGCATGTCATCCCAAGTGCTGGGATGACAGGCGTGAGCCACCACGCCTGGCACTGTGGTATGTGCCATCGATGGCTGGTGGGCGTGAGTCGCCACGCCCAGCACTGTATGTGGTTACTGGGGACCAAACTCAGGACCTTGCGTTTGCGAGGCGGTTGCCGGAACCACTGAGCTAACCCTCCGGCCCCCATACTCATTTTTTATTTTGTAAGACGGTCTCACTAAGTTGCCGAAACTAGCCTCAAACTTGTGATCCTCCTGCTTCATCCTCCCGAGTAAGGGATTACAGACATGGCTCCTGTGGTCCTCACAGCTTCTCCCTTTCTTTGGGTGTGTGGTGTGTGCGTGTGCACACACGTACCCGTGTGTGACAGGACTGAATCCAGTGCTTTCACACTGAGCTACATCCAATCTTTTTAAAAATCTTTTATTTTTAGACAGTCTCCCTTAGCCATTAAGCTCCACAGGCTGGGCACAGACCTAGGATCCTCTTGCCTCAGCCTCCTAGAATTTTGGAATCAAGTGAGCCACAACCATAGCTGGCTCAGAAGTTTCTTTTAAAACTGGACATCCTTGGGCCGGAGATTTAGCTCAGTGGTTCCGGCACCTGCCTCGCAAGAAGCGCAAGGTCCTGAGTTCTATCCCGGTAACCACATACAATGCTGGGCGTGGAGACTCACGCCCACCAGCCATCAATACCACGTACCACAGTGCCAGGTGTGGTGGCGCACGCCTGTCATCCCAGCACTCGGGAGGCAGAGGCAGGAGGATTGCTGAGTTCGAGGCTTGCCTGGGCTCCATAGTGAGCTCAGGGCCAGCCTGAACTACAAAGCGAGACCCTGTCTCAAAAAAAAAAAAAAAAACGGACGTCCTCATACAAAATGGGCGGTCACCATGGAAACCTGGAGAGGCCTCTTGACAGTACGCGTCTTACAGCTTAGCCCTCCACGCTACCTGCCTATCCATGGAACAGATCCAGGGCCCCCTGCAACGCACCCTACCCCGGCGCTCAGGGCACCCACATGCAGGGTGTGGCGCCCCTCTCCAGAACAGCCTCCACCAGTGCCCGTGGCAGCGGGGTGGGTGAGCACTTCCACACCCGCTGGGCGGGACGGCGGCAGGGCACCCCTCTCCTCCGCCCTCACAATCCCTTCTCCCTGGGTAACAGTGAACTACCCTCTTCTCCGCCTCCCAGGATCGCGTCCGGCACCCCCTCCCCCCCGGGGCCCGAGTTCCCAGGAGCCCAAACCCCGCTGCTCACAGCACGCCTGCCGTGTGCCAGGCACCGCCGTTCCACGGCCTGGGTGTGAGAGACAGGAGATGGGGCGCTCGGTGTCCCCCAAGTCAGTCTGGCACTGCCCCCCGCGGGGGGTCCCACGAAGCCCCGCCTGCTGGCTGCCACCCTGGTTTGATGTGTCCGCAGCCCCTGTCCCAGCCAGACTGACACCACTGTGTTCCTCTTTTGTTTCTGGGCTCGCGTGCGTCTGGAACAGAAACTCCAGGCGTGGGGCATGGCTCACGGGTGGGCACTTCCCTGGCAAGCCGGGCTCCCAGCACAGCCAAAAGCAACAAGGGCTACATGCACTCGAGGAAAATCCTGGAATCCTAGTGCTTGGGAGGCTGAGGCAGGATGATTGCCTGTGTTTGCGGACACCCTGGGCTACACAGTGGGTTCAAGGACAGCCAGAACCATAGTAAGACACTGTCCCAACCCTCCCGTCCACACGCGCACACACACACACACACACGCACACACACCACCACCACCACCACCCCCAGTCAAAGGGTGGCCTACAGGAAGAAGTCTGGTTTAAGACTCCCTCAAACCTAAACATTTCCAGTCTCTCAGCTGGGGACAGTTTCTCGGTGTCACTCTCCTATCTACTCCTTCCATTACAGAAGCATTTTCAAAGAACACAGATCAGAGTTCAAATCCAAGCAGAGAGACTGTAGCAGGTGTGGTCCCAACTTTGGGAGGCTGAGGCAGGAGGATCACCAGTTCTGAATTCTTCCTAAGCAACTAACTCAACAAGAGTTTATCTCAAGATAAAAAATAAAAAGGACTGGGGATTTAGCTCAGTGGGGAGGCCCTGGACCCAGTCCCCAGCACCATCAATTTGAAAGTTTGAATCCAAGCGCCTCCAGGCTGAAGTGCACGCTCTCAGCTCTAACCCCGCCCGAGCTTCCCTAAGTGGCAGCCAGGCAGAGTGAACTGGGAGGCAGAGCCTTGAGGTTCTTAGAAGTGAGTCCCCAGCATGGAACTCCGTCCTCAGCCACCAAAACCTGCTAGCTAGCTCAGGCCACCGCCCCGCTGGGGAACCCCTCCCTCCCCGCCCGGACACCTGGGCGCCGGCTCCTTGCTGCGCGTGGGGGCCAGGCGGCGCCTCGGGAGGGGAGAAGCAGCCCTTCGCCCGTTCCTGACACCTGCTCGGACAGGCGGCCCTCAGCCTGCCGCAGGCCCGCAGGTCTGCAGACGGCGGAAGGCCTGGGGCAGAGCCGTGCGGTCCCTTCTCTGCCTGTGCCCAAGGCCAGCCCGGTGGTTCGCCCTGGGAGGCCCCGCAGCGAGGCGGGGCCAGGTACGGCCGGCGGCTCTGGGATCCGGCCCGCCCTTCCTGAGTCACCCTCTCTGTGCGCCCTGGAACTCGGCGGGAGCCCCGGCCACTCCACCCCAGGGACCCGGGGGCCGGCGCAGCAGGGCCCCACAGAGGTAAGCGGCCCCCCTGCAGGGCCGGCGGCAGGTGGCGTCTGGCCGGGCCAAGCTGTGCCCCGGGACGGCTCAGGGGCAGCTGACACGGGCCTGGGCGGCGGCCCCAGCACAGAGCGGGGTGGGGCCGGGATTCGCAGACAAGCCCGCCCCGGGGGGCGTCTGCCCCGAGCCCGGCAGCCCCCGCGGTGAGACGGCATCCTGACCTCCCCAGCCCACCGCCCGGAGCGGCTGGCGGCGGGAAAACGGCACCAACTCCTCAAGATGAGCGCCTCGAACCCCAGAACCGCACCACTCGGCCTGTCCAACCTGCCCGTCCGCGGCTCTCCAGCTGGAGGACTCCCCAGCCCCGGTGCCGGCGCGGCCGAGGCCCGTGGCTCTGGAGCCGCTGCCCGCCCGTGCCTCAGTGCTCCACTGTGGAAGAAGCAGGGTTTGGACTTGGAGCTCTTCGAGGCTGGACATCTGGGCTGTTTCTTGCTGCCCGTTTCGCACTCGGGCTGACAAGCCGGACAGTGCCGGCGGCACCCAGTACCGCCCCGCGGGCAGGAACTGGGCTGCCGTGTGTTAGGAACCGCGCACGCGGCTTGAGGGCGGCCGAGAGGGGAGCGGGGGGAAGGCGGGAACGAGGGGGAAACGCGGGCCCAGGTTAGCAGGCCCTTCCAGCACACCCTTCTCAGGCCCTCCCTCAAACCAGGTGTGGTGCTGCGCACCTGTGGTCCCAGCACTGCGGAGGCTGAGGCAGGAGGGTTGGCATGAGTTCAAGGCCAGCCTGAACTGAACAGTGAAATCCTGTCTAAGGGGGGGGGGGGGAGGCCGTAGCAGGGAGAGGAGCTTTTCAACACCCGCCAGAGTGGGCGCTGTCAGCCAGGAAGTGGGGGCTGCAGAGTCGGGGCTCAATTGCCACCTGTAACTTACAACCTCACTAAAGTTCTACCTGTCCCCCCAAGTCTGGAAAACAAGTGCCCCAATTTCCCAGCTCCCAAAGTTAGGGTAAAGCGTGGCACTGAGAGTCCCTGCCGCCCCCTCCGCCCCCAGCTCCGTGAGCCCCGCACCACCCGCTCTGCTCAGACACGGGCCAGGGACGGCCCCGCGTCGGTGGACATCTAATGGCAGGTTTGGAGGATCACATCTGGGTCACGGAGACAGATAATGATAATCCCCACATCCGCCCTGACGCCGTGTGTCTCCACGCCTGTCCCCGGGAGCACGGGACTGTCTGCGTGGGACTCGGCCTCTGTCCGCTTGCCCGTGGCTGCCTCCCTGGGACAGTGCGGGTGGGTGGTGGAGGTTACGCCATCATGAGATGGGTCAGAAGAAAGTTGGTCCCTTCTTGTCTGCAATGCTCTTGCCACTGTCCCCAAAATACTGGTTTTTTCTTTTTGGAGAGAGGTGCTGGGGATTCAAGCCAGGGCCTCCTGCAGGCTAGGCGAGCACTCCACCACTGAGCCACCTCTCCAGCCGTCTCGGACAAGACCGTCTCGGACTGCCTCAAACTTGCAACCCTCCTGCCTCAGCCTCCTGAGTGGCTAGATCGCAAGGGTGCGCGGCTGCACCGGGCCCCAGCTTACTGCTCTTCCGTTAAAGGCAAAGAGCAGTGGCCCTGAAGGGGTCTGCTGAGAGCACCCGCCCTGTGGCTAACTCCAGCAGATGGTACACTCCTGGGCCCTGGCTCTTCCCTGTGCTCGGTGGGTGTCTGGCCTTTGTGCCCCACGACACCCCCCAGGTGTCCCATTTTGGTGGCTGTCACGTGTGCCCGTTCCCTGAGCTGCCCAGGGCTTCACAGTAGGTTGAGTTCATCCTTGCTTGGCTTTTTGTGTAGGGCAGGGGTTCTGTGTTAGAGGTACTGCTTATCTGCAGACCCCCACACTGAGATACGAGTCCCGAGCGGCTGCTGGCGTGAGGGGCACGGTGATGTGGGCAGCCAGGCTCGGCACCCTACAGAACTGCCCACCTCTACCTTGCCTGGACTCGGGAGCCAGCTCTAGATCTCTGGGGACACCGGGACAGAGCGGGAAGGCACACGGGCATCAGAGCAGCGGGCTGAGGTGTGAGGCAGCAGGCTGGAGTCTCTGGGAGATGGACGGGAGGCCACAGAAAACCTGCCAGTGACCCCAAGCTGTGCCAGTGGCCAGTGGGGTCAAAGTGCAGCAGGAGCTGCCGAGAAATTTGCTTAAGAGATAAGACATGCGGGTGGTGGGGCTGGGCTGCTGCCTGGGGACCCCCGCTCTGTCCTCCGGCCTGAGCAAGTGGCCACCACCTCAGAAGGCGCTGCCCTGGCTTGTGCCATCGCCCCTCCCTGTGGGACGTGGGCCTGGCCCATCTGTATCTGCAGTAATGATACCTTGGTCAGAAAGGAAGCCAGGGATACATAGCGGGCTGCAGCCCAGGAGCCTGGCAGCCCAGCCCGTGCCAGCCACCGGAGGTGCCACCGAGAGGTCTCCCTTTGCATCCGTATTCTCCACCCTTTGCATTCCAGCACTTTGGTCACTCTCCAGGACAAGGTCTCTCGTGGACCTTTGATTCTGTCCCCCGGAAGCCCCCTTTGAAAACGCCGGTGTCCAGGTCACCCCCCCAGGCTACTGGCCTTCAGTGGCCGCTCCCTAACCCCTGGGGCCCGGTAACCAGAGCAGAGCCAGGCTCCAGCCGGCTTTTCCGGTTGGAGATTGGAGGTGGTGCCCTGAGCGCCCCTGGAGGGGGTGGGGGCCCCACGCCCCGGAAGTCCTCAGCCTGGGACTCTCTGCGGTCCTGTGGCAGTGAGAGCGGGGCAGGACTCAGGACAGCTCCACGTAGGTTCAGGGGCTCCTGGCGCCAAGGTGAGGGTCGGATGCCACGTGGGAAACGGAGGTCTGGGCCAGGATGCCTCTGCTCAGGCAGGTGGGGTGGGGTGGGGGTTCGGGGTGCGAGAGAGGCAGGGAGACCTGGAAAGGTGAGGTCTGGGATGGGGCAGCCTAACGGGGGAGGGGAAAACAGTGTGTCCATTCTGCCGGGTTGTGGCAGGGGCGAGAGCGGATTGGGGTCCCCGGTGGGAGAGGCTGGCACACAGGTTCCTCCCGATCTCTGCCCACTGCGGTCTCTCTGCTTCCTGCAGGCACGATGATCCCCGTGGCCGAGTTCAAGCAGTTCACGGAACAGCAGCCCGCGTTCAAGGTGCTCAAACCTTGGTGGGACGTGCTGGCTGAGTATCTCACCGTGGCTATGCTCATGATCGGGGTCTTCGGCTGCACCCTGCAGGTGAGAGCCGCCCGAGGGGCGGGGCCGCGAGGGGGAGGAACCTGTGCTCTGTCTACACCCCGGGCGGTCTCCAGAGGAACTGCGAACCATCACCTGAGTCCTCCACACTGCTCTGGCATTTCCTACTTTTCTTCTATTTTTTTTTTTTCTCGATGGTCCTGGAGATTGAACCCAGGCCCTGGCTCTTTCTAATATTCAGTCTTATCCCTGGAATCTAAGGTAGCACAGGGTGAGTGGCTTAAACACCAGAAATGCCCAGGGTACCCTGGTCAGGCTGGGACCCACCCGAGGCCCATCAGGAAGAATCTGCGCCACCTGACAGTCCAGGGGGCTGCAGCCTGTACGTAGGATTCTCTGTGCTTTCAAATCAGCTACTACATTTGTTTTACACCGAACTGAGTGAGGATCGAACCTAGAGGCACTCTGCTACTGGGCTACGGCCTAGCTCTTTTATCCTTTTTTTAAAAAATGTTTTACTTTGGGCTGGAGATTTAGCTCGGTGGTTCCGGCACCTGCCAAGCAAGCGCAAGGTCCTGAGTTCGATCCCAGTAACCACATACAATGCTGGGCGTGGTGACTCACGCCCACCATCCATCAATACCACATACCATAGTGCCGGGTGTGGTGGCTCACGCCTGTCATCCCAGCACTCGGGAGGCAGAGACAAGAGGATTGCTGAGTTCGAGACTTGCCTGGGCTACATAGTGAGCTCAGGGCCAGCCTGAACTACAAAGCGAGTCCCTGTCTCAAAAAAAAAAAAAGTTTTACTTTGAGACCGGATCCCACGAAGTTGCCCAGGCTGGCCTTGAACTTGTGATCCTCCTCAGTCTTCCGAGTGCCCGGAACCCCTGGAATATGTCACTGTCCCTGCTGTAACATCCACTCTCTATAAGATCACAGTTCTAGAGGACTGAGACCCATCCTAACGGCCTTATCTTGACCTGATTACTTCTGCAAGACCCTCTTTTCAAATAAGGCCCATTTACCAGGATTGAGAGTTGAGACTTCAGCGTCTTTGGGCGAGGGGACTGCACAACTCAATCCAACTGCTTTTTTCAGACAATGACGGATGCTGAGTTTTTGGCAACTCTTCCAATACCAGCCAGCGGTCAGGATCGGGGTCTCGCCACCCCCGCCCCTCACTCTCTGACCATCTCACCCTCACCAGGTGACACAGGACAAGATCATCTGCCTGCCCAGTCACGAACCCCGGGAGAACTTCTCAGAGGCCCCGTGCCAGCAGCTGTTGCCGCAGGGGGTCTCCGCGCCCCCGGGGGGCCTCCGGGAGCTGAGTGGCCTCAAGAACAACCTGGACCTGCAGCAGTACAGCTTCATTAACCAGCTGTGCTACGAGACGGCCCTGCACTGGTACGCCAAGTACTTCCCCTACCTGGTCATCATCCACACGCTCATCTTCATGGTCTGCACCAGCTTCTGGTTCAAGTTCCCCGGCACCAGCTCCAAGATCGAACACTTCATCTCCATCCTGGGCAAGTGTTTTGATTCGCCGTGGACCACTCGGGCCTTGTCTGAAGTCTCCGGAGAGAACCAGAAAGGCCCAGCCGCGGGACGGGCCACGGCGATCGCAGCGGCTGCCGCGGGGACCGTCTCCGGGAAGGCAAGTGAGGGTGAGAAGGAGAAAGTGCTGGCAGAGCCCGAGAAGGTGGTGACTGAGCCTCCAGCCGTCAGCCTTCTGGACAAGAAGGAGGGCGAGCAGGCCAAAGCCCTGTTTGAGAAGGTCAAGAAGTTCCGCGTGCACGTGGAAGAGGGGGACATCCTCTATACCATGTACATCCGGCAGACGGTGCTCAAAGTCTGCAAGTTTCTGGCCATCCTGGTCTACAACCTGGTCTACGTGGAGAAGATTAGCTTCCTGGTGGCCTGCAACGTGGAGACCTCAGGGGTCACCGGGTACGCCAGCTTCTGCTGCAACCACACCAAGGCCCACCTCTTCTCCAAGCTGGCCTTCTGCTACATCTCCTTCGTGTGCGTCTACGGGATCACCTGCCTGTACACGCTCTACTGGCTGTTCCACCGGCCCCTCAAGGAGTACTCCTTCCGCTCCGTGCGCGAGGAGACAGGCATGAACGACATCCCCGACGTCAGGAACGACTTCGCCTTCATGCTGCACCTCATCGACGAGTACGACTCGCTCTACTCCAAGCGCTTCGCCGTCTTCCTCTCTGAGGTCAGCGAAAGCCGCCTGAAGCAGCTCAACCTCAACCACGAGTGGACACCGGAGAAACTGAGGCAGAAGCTGCAGCGCAACTCCCGGGGCCGGCTGGAACTGGCCCTCTGCATGCTCCCCGGGCTGCCCGACACGGTCTTCGAGCTCAGTGAGGTGGAGGCGCTCCGGCTGGAGGCCATCTGCGACACTGCCTTTCCCCCGGGGCTGTCGCAGCTCACCAACCTTCAGGAGCTCAGCCTGCTGCATTCGCCCGCCAGGCTGCCCTTCTCGTCTCAGGTCTTCCTGCGGGACCGCCTGAAGGTGATGCGGGTCAAATGTGAGGAGCTCCGCGAGGTTCCCCTCTGGGTGTTCGGGCTGCGAGGCCTGGAGGAGCTGCACCTGGAGGGGCTTTTTCCTCCAGAGCTGGCGCGGGCGGCTTCCCTCGAGAGTCTCCGGGAGCTGAAGCAGCTCAAAGTGTTGTCCCTGCGCAGCAACGCCGGGAAGGTGCCGGCCAGTGTGACGGACGTAGCCGGGCACCTGCAGCGGCTCAGCCTGCACAATGACGGGGCGCGCCTGCTGGCCCTCAACAGCCTCAAGAAGCTGGTGGCGCTCCGGGAGCTAGAGCTGGTGGCCTGCGGGCTGGAGCGCATCCCCCACGCCATCTTCAGTCTGGGGGCGCTGCAGGAGCTGGACCTCAAAGACAACCACCTCCGGTCCATTGAGGAGATCCTCAGCTTCCAGCACTGCCGGAAGCTGGTCACGCTCAGGCTGTGGCACAACCAGATTGCCTATGTCCCAGAGCACGTGCGGAAGCTCAGGGGCCTCGAGCAGCTCTACCTGAGCCACAACAAGCTTGAAACCCTGCCCAGCCAGCTCGGCCTGTGCTCCAGCCTCCGTCTGCTGGACGTGTCTCACAACGGGCTGCACTCGCTGCCGCCCGAGGTGGGCTTCCTCCAGGACCTGCAGCACCTGGCTCTCTCCTACAACGCCCTCGAAGCCCTGCCGGATGAGCTGTTCTTCTGCCGCAAGCTGCGGACGCTGCTTGTGGGTTATAACCACCTGAGCCACCTCTCGCCCCACGTGGCGACCCTCAAGGCCCTCAGCCGCCTGGAGCTCAAGGGCAACCGCCTAGAGGTGCTGCCGGAAGAACTGGGCAGCTGCACGGGGCTGAAGAAGGCGGGGCTGGTGGTGGAGGACACCCTCTATGAGGGGCTGCCCACTGAGGTTCGAGAGAGGATGGAGGAGGAATGAGTGTGGGGCGGGTTACAGAGGAGGACTCCGGCTGCTTCCACCCTGGCCTTGTCCGCCAAGGGGCCCTGCAAGGAGAGGAGGGGCAGATGTGTCAGCTTTGTGGGGTCCAGACTAGATCCCGGGGACTGGTTTGTCTGGGGAGAGACAGGAAGTTGTGGATTTGGGGTGGAACGTAGGTGGAAATATTAACTCAGTCATAGAACCCTCAGATCAAAACCACACCTCGGTTGTGGCTGGCCTGCCTTCCGTCTGGACATTCAGGCTCCGTCAGCGGCACGGGTGGGAGTGGGATCACATCCTAGTGGGATCTCCTGCCTACCCCCCCCACCAACAAAGCAGCTTACATCTGTGCTTCTCTCCCAAAGGGGGACACAGAGACAAAGGGGCAGGTTCCTACACCCCAACTCCCACTCACATGCTATTTTTTTATTTATAAGTTGCTTGCTGCAGGCATTTGTACTCCTATTTGGCTGCAAACCAAAATCAACTGAGGAGTCAGGGCAGAACAAAACATTCCCGGCCCCACCCCGAGAAAACTGACTCAAGAGCTTTGGGCAGGGGGGCCAGGAGCTAGCCTGTAAATTAGCGTGCCAGATAATTCTGAGGCAGGCGATCCTGGGGCAACGAGATGCAAATGGCTGACCTGAAGGAGTATGGGTACCCTCACGTCTAGATTCTCAGCCCCTTTTATCCCCAGACCCTTTGAGAATCTGATGCAAGCTGGGCACCTCCTCCCTTTGTAAAATGCTCACGTTACCACACACACAAAATTGCCAACTTCTAGGGAGTCCACAAGCACTATTTGTGGACTGCTAAGGTCAGCCAACTCCTAAGTACACCTGTCTTGGAGGCTACATTTTTCCGAGGACAAGCAGGAACATTGTCTTTTGGATGTTCCCTATGTGAGAGAGCATACAGCCTTGGGCGCTCAATAAATGAGAATTATAATCTGATCTCTTCTGCGTATGCCTACCTGAACTCTAGCGAGACCCTGTCTCAAAAACAAAACAAAAAAAATCTACATTCCACGAGCTGCGCTCACGTTATGGGGGCAGGAGAGATGGAAATGTGGCGTCCTAAGGTTACACGCGGTCTAGCTGGGCACACGGATCCTGACCTTGGCCCTATCACCGAAGTCAGGGGTCACGTTGCTGGATTCTCAGAGCGCTCTCCTCCCGCCAGGCTTGGACCAGCTTAGCTTGTTGGGACTGGACGAAAGAGAAAGGGATTTCCAGGGGCGTCCAATTATGGTGAGAAGGAGGCACCGCGCCGCCGGAGGGAGGTCAGGCAGCAATTAAGTCTAACAAGGAGTCTAATAAAGCAGTATCCGAGGCACGGAAGGCGGTTTCTTGAGAGCACGGCAGCCAGGGTGAAACTGGCCAGGAAGAGCAAGAGGACCCTGAGGATATAACGCGGTGGAGACTCTTGGCGGTCCAAGCAGAGGAAAAAAGGGCCCAACTTGCGATGGCGAAACAGGCACGCGCCTGACCATGTGTCTCCACCTATACGCCTGCGCCTCACTTTCCCCGCCCACCGTTCGCGGTGGGTTTCCACGCAGCGCCTCTCTCTGGCGTGCTGGGGAACTCACGCATGCGCATCACCGGGTGGTAGTGGGTGGAGGTGTCGCCCGTTGCCAGTTGCGAGCTCTAGGTGGCATCAACCCTCCGGTTGGAACGAAGTACGCAGGCGCAGAGAGTCGCACGCGGACCTGGCGGGGCGAGCGTCGCGGGCATGCGCCTTGCGGGACCAGACGGCGGCTCGGCGGGGTCATCCGAGCGCAGGCGCAGTGCGGTGTTTGTCTGCCGGACTGACGGGCTGTCCGGCGGTGCGCGGCGGCAGCGGCGGCGGGGAAGATGGCGGCGTCCTCCCTGGAGCAAAAGCTGTCCCGCCTGGAAGCAAAGCTGAAGCAGGAGAATCGTGAGGCCCGGCGGAGGATCGACCTCACCCTGGATATCAGCCCCCAGCGGCCCAGGCCCAGTAAGCACGACAGCGTGGGGGAGGGGCGGGCGGGGCGGGGCGCGCGCCGCGAGGGCCCCGCCCCCGTCGCCAGGCCCCGCCCCGCTTCCGGGGCGCTCGCGCTCCTCCTCCCCGCCCTGTCCCCCGCTGTGGGCTCTCCCGGAGAGGGTCACCGTAATGGGGGGGGGGGGGAATGGGGCCGGCGGGCTCCTGGGAGGCCCTCCCTACGGCGCGGGGTTGCTCACTCCTGGCGCCCGAGAGCCTCCGTACCCTTTACCCGCCGGGGAGGCCCACCGCCCGATGGCCCGCCCCGGTCGCCGTGATTCCGTGCTTGTCGCCTGCACTAAGCGGGGCACGCGCCCTCACGCCACTGACCACGTCCCGGGCCCGCCCGCCAGCACAGTGACATCCCTGCTGACCTCCTGACTCCGCGCTCTCCGTGTCAGTGACTGTCAGACCTCCCCTACGTGGACACAAGTGCACACCTGGACTGGGGATACCTGAGCTCACAAAATCATACATAACTTAACTCACGAGTATCCACCTGGCCCGAGGACTCTCTCATTCGATCGCTGCCACCGTATCTGCTGGCCCTTACCCCCAGTTTGGGGTGATCTCGTTATGCTGCTGTGTAGACCCCTTTTCCTCCTGTGACTAGCTTGGGGACCTCCATCTTGAGAGTTGTGTAGTTCTGTAGCAGTACACACCCACCTACCTTTCTCCCAGCCTAGTGACCGTTCCCTTAGCCCACTGGCACCTACCTAGCCTGAGGACACGCCAGGCCAGTGTGAGGGTATGCCCCCCTGCGTGGGAACGCAGCGTCCATGCCACCCTTGGCTGGTCCTCCCGTCTTGGTGCCTGTCTCCTTGACATCTTGTTATCCTGGGTCAGCACCTGCCCCCCCCTCCACACCCACCCGGCCAGGGATCACCCATGACCACATGTGACTGCCATGTGTCCCACGGACCCCTGTCCCCAAGCCTTCAGAGCTGGGGGGAATTGGCTTCTTCTCCCCAGGCACCCTGTGACCCTTATCTGTGTTTCTTGGCCCAGAAACTTCTCTCATATCTCCTATGGCATGGCCCTGTGGGCTCGTCCTGACGGGAGGGAGAAGGCCCCTCCCCAGGCTGGGGTACTCTAGGGATCCCTGGTCACCCAGCCTGACCTTCACAGCCTGACACTGCCCAGCCCTGTTCTCTCCCATCCCCCCTCCGGACCTGGGCCAGTGTAGGTTCCTCCCAGAGGAGTCTCCTGTGGGCCCAGAGAAACCCTGGAGATGAAACTGCTGTTGCTGGATGCGGCGCAGGACTGGAAAGTCCCTGCTGGGCTCTGCAGGGCTGCCCTTCTCAGCTCCAGCGTGGACGAGATGGGCTGGGGGCCGAGGTCCGGGGTCCAGGGTCCGCTAAGGGCAAAGCAAGGCCTGGTGAGCTGTGCTGGGCAGGCCCAGGAGCCCGAGCAGGCGTCTGTGTCTGTCAGTTCCACCCTCCCCCGTCCTGCGTCTCTCTCAGTTTCTACCCATCTCTGCAGTTTGGTGTCTCATGCCTCCCCACCTCCTCATTATGATTTGATTTCTTTTCTTTTGGACAAATCAGCCGTTTCCGCTGTGATTTATTGTGGTGTTGTTTTTTTTCTTCCTTTCCCATCCAGTTATTGTGATCACTCTAAGCCCTGCTCCTGCCCCGTCCCAGCGAGCAGGTACCAGCCTTTTCATCATCGCTGCTTGGACATCTGCACCATTGACCTAACCGCTGCCCTGGCTGCAGAGTGCCCCCCGCCCGTGCTCTGTGTGTTCTGTCTCCTCTCGCTGCTCTGTCTTTCTGTGGGAGGAGTCTGTCCACCCTCCTCTGTGTCCTCTCAGCTCCCTACTTCCTCTTGGGCTCAGTTTGGATTTCCTGGAGAATTAGTATCGCTCATAAGTGGGAGTCTGTCACCCACCAAGAGGGCAGGCGTGTGGCAGGTGTGCCTGTGTGTGTGTGTGTGTGTGTGTGCGCGTGCACGCGCGTGTGCATGCGCACACAACAGAGAAAGTGGGGCCAGAGAGGTTTGGTCCATCTGAGCACTTGGATGAGTGTCTAGACTAGTGTGCTCTGCCTGTTCTCAGCAGTGGGAGCTCTCCAGTGACGGGGAGACCGAGCCACGGTCACGGGTGGATGTGAGCACACATTCCCAGTAGGGGCCACATCCTCTGGTTTGCAGGGCCCTGCAGGCGTTGCTTGGAGAAGGCCTCCAGGGGAGAAGAATGTAGCGGAGCGTGGAGAGGTGAGGGGGTGGGGCAGCCTGCCAAGGTGTCGGGACAGACACACCTGGCAGGTGAGCCGGCCAGGTCCCTGTGTGTGACAGAGTGTGCCTGGGTTGGCAGGGCCGGGGCAGGTTTAGCCATGTGGGGCGTGTGTGTGTGTGTGTGTGTGTGTGTGTGTGTGTGTGTGTGTGTGTGTGTGGTGGAGGACGGGCTGGCTCAGTGTCCTGCACGTGTTTGCACACGCTTGCATGTGAGTGTGCATGTGTTGGGCTGGCAGCCACACCTGCCAGGCTTCCGTGGGCGCCGTGTGCCCCGGGCTGTCTCATCCTCTCACTCATTCATTCCACCTCCTTTCTCGCCTTCCCCACCTGCTTCGTGCCTGTCACCACCTCTGTCACCTCTGTTTTCAAAGCCGTCGTGTACCTCCCTCCCTCCCTGCTCCAGCCCCTCAGGTCCCCACCTGCTCTGGTGTCTGAGGCCAGCAGCCTTTCGCACAGGCCCTGGGGCAGCCCAGGGTGGACGGCTCAGGGAAGGGACCAGTAAGGCACCTCGAGGTCTGGGCAGCCAGGGGGTGCCAGGTGATGACGACACATGGGTACCTGCCAGGGCAAGACCCGTGTGGTTCCTGGAACGCCAGGTGCAGGAGGGTTGGGAGCCGGGGTGGGGGGCACAAGGCCCCTCGGGAGCAGCACGGGACCTGGACTGTGCTGGGGCCGTGGGCAGAGCAGAGGTACAGGGACCCGCGCAGGGGGCGGGACCTGCACCCCTTCCGACCACAGGGCAGGAGTCTCTGCCCGCCTGCTCCCTGGCTGGGGTCAGGGCCCGGGGCAGCAGGCCCGGGAGAGGTGGGATTGGTTCTGCGTGGAGCTGTAGGTTTGTGGGGAGAGAGGTGAGGCAGGGCCGTGGGGGGGTCGGCTGAGGGCTGTGGACAGGCAGGCGCTCTGGGGCACAACCCTCCGAGGGTGCTTCTTGCGGGGGCCTCGGGTTGCGGTGGCCCGGGGAGGGCTCCCTTGCTTCCCCAGCACGTTGCCTTGTCCGGGGAGCTCCCTAGCTCCTCGGGAACCTGGTCCACTGTCCCCATCTGGCCTGTTCCGCAGCACTGCTCTGGGCCGCTGGCCCCAGACCTTGGCTCCTGTTTGTCCGTCTGTCTCCTACCTTCCTACCCCTAACACCGCCTACCTATCTTGGGGTGCTGCTGCCTGCCCGCCTTCCTGCCCACCTGCCTGCAGCATGTCCAGGCTGTCTGCATGCAGGCCGCTGGAGAGTACCAGATGCCCTGCCTGGCCAGCACCCGCTCCTGCCTGGTCCTGCCAGTCCCTGGCAGAGCTGTACCCTGGATCTCCTCCTAGGCCCAGCTCTGCAGGCCTGACTGGTGGCACGCAGGTGGGCCAGCTGGCCAGAGGCAGCCCCACCGAGCCGGAGCGGAGCCCCAGCCAGGCCGCAGTCAGGCCTGTGTTGGCTGTCCCCAGCTGGTCCTCCTCACTTGGTCTGGCTGCGCATTCAGTGCTGGCAGCGGTGCCAGGGCCCAGGCTGTGGCGGGCACCTGTCCATCCTGGCATGGCCCAGTGTAGGTGTCGTGGTCCTGCTTCTTGGAAAGGGATAGCTGGGGTCCACCTGGCCAGGGCCCCGTCAGGCCCCCACTTTGTTTCTCTGCCAGCGTGGACTTGAGGACAGACCTTTAGCCTCCGAGGTCCTTCCTCCCTACCCACCCACCCCATCTCCTTCCAGGTCCGCAGGACAGGAGGGGCCGCCCTGAGGATGGCTAGGCGGGGAGGGAGCCCGTATCCTGCAGGGCAAGGGGCTTTGCAAGCCTGGCTGAGGGACACCAGGGAGGAGGGAATGAGGGGGGGACCTTGCCCAAACGCCAGGCCCAAAGTTGAGTCCGGCCAGATGCTAACCCCCTCCCTGCCCTGGTCCTCAACCCCCCAGCCCTACAGCTCCCGCTGGCCAATGATGGGGGCAGCCGCTCACCGTCCTCAGAGAGCTCCCCTCAGCACCCCACGCCCCCCGCCCGGCCCCGCCACATGCTGGGGCTCCCGTCCACCTTGTTCACGCCCCGCAGCATGGAGAGGTGAGCTGGACTGACGGACAGGCTGGGTGGGAGATCAGGGGAGCCTGGGAGGGCCGCCTCGGGTGCGCCGGGACTCCTCAACTGGCTGTTTCTGCCCCCAGCATTGAGATCGACCAGAAGCTGCAGGAGATCATGAAGCAGACAGGCTACCTGACCATCGGGGGCCAGGTACCGCTGTGCTCCGCACCCTGGCGGGGTGAGGGCAGTGCACGGCAGGGCAGGGCTGGGTGTGGGCAGCAGAGGCCCCGGGGACCCTGCAGCCCATGCTGTCCTCTCAGCGCTACCAGGCAGAGATCAACGACCTAGAGAACCTGGGTGAAATGGGCAGCGGCACCTGCGGCCAGGTGTGGAAGATGCGCTTCCGGAAGACGGGCCACATCATTGCTGTCAAGGTGAGCCGCGTCCTCCCTGGGGCCGCCCCGCCCCTGCCGTGCCCCGCCCCCACCGCGCCCCTCCCTTGCGCCCCACCCCCGCCCTGAGGCCCTGAGCCTCCGTCCCTCGACCCCCTGCAGCAGATGCGGCGCTCGGGGAACAAGGAGGAGAACAAGCGCATCCTCATGGACCTGGACGTGGTGCTCAAGAGCCACGACTGCCCGTACATCGTGCAGTGCTTCGGCACCTTCATCACCAACGTGAGCGAGCCCGCCCCGCGGCCCCTCGGCCCCTGCCCCGGCCCGGCGCCCTGCGCCTGCCTCACCCCGCCTCCTCCGCAGACGGACGTCTTCATCGCCATGGAGCTCATGGGCACGTGCGCCGAGAAGCTGAAGAAGCGGGTGCAGGGCCCCATCCCCGAGCGCATCCTGGGCAAGATGACGGTGGCGGTGAGCGGCCGGGCCGGGACTGTGCGCCCCTGGGCAGCCGCCGCCCGGTGCTCACCGCGCCCGTTGTCCGCAGATCGTGAAGGCGCTGTTCTACCTGAAGGAGAAGCACGGCGTCATCCACCGCGACGTGAAGCCCTCCAACATCCTGCTGGACGAGCGGGGCCAGGTCAAGCTCTGCGACTTCGGCATCAGTGGCCGCCTGGTGGACTCCAAGGCCAAGACGAGGAGCGCGGGCTGCGCGGCCTACATGGCGGTGAGCGGGGCCCAGGCACCCCGGCGGGGGGCGGGCGGGCGGGGGCGGCGGCGCTGAGGGCTGGCCCCGCCTCTCCTCTCTCGGCAGCCGGAGCGCATCGACCCCCCAGACCCCACCAAGCCCGACTATGACATCCGGGCTGACGTCTGGAGCCTGGGCATCTCCTTGGTAAGTCGGGGCCCCGCCTCCGTCCTCGGGCTGGGGAGGCTCCGGGGTGCAGGGAAGGGACCGGAAGCCAGCCTGTTGCACCTGCCCCCCCCCAGGTGGAGCTGGCAACGGGACAGTTTCCCTACAAGAACTGCAAGACAGACTTCGAGGTCCTCACCAAAGTCCTGCAGGAAGAGCCCCCGCTCCTGCCTGGCCACATGGGCTTCTCAGGCGACTTCCAGTCCTTCGTGAAAGACTGGTGAGCCCCCACCCGTCCCGCCTCTGCTCAGGGCTGCGGGGTGTGTCTCGGGGGCCAGGGGCTGAAGCCAGTGTCCTGGGAGCTGCAGGCCGGGGGTCATCCCTGTGGGAATCTGGCGTGGCGGCCCCGTGTGCCCTGTCGGGCGGGCAGGAACCCAGCCAGTCCCCCAGACAGCCGGGGCGCCCTGCAGTGCAAACCTGATGTACCAGCTCGGCCCTCAGGCCAGGGGCTGTGGCGTCCCGAAGTGTGGCAGGAGCCCCGGCACACAGGGCTGAGGACTTGTGCAGCTCCGCGGCCTCAGGACGCCCGCTCACCTCTCCTCTCCTTCCTTCAGCCTCACTAAAGATCACAGGAAGAGACCAAAGTATAATAAGCTACTTGTGAGTATCGGGGCCCCTCTGTGCTGCCCGGGAAGCCCCCAGGCCCGAGGACCCTTCATCCTAAGCACCCCTCGGCCCCACAGGAACACAGCTTCATCAAGCGCTACGAGACGCTGGAGGTGGATGTGGCATCCTGGTTCAAGGACGTCATGGCGAGGACCGAGTCCCCGAGGACTAGCGGAGCGCAGAGCCAGCCCCACCCGCCGTTCTTCAGGTAGCCGCGTGGCGGCGGCCAGCCCACTGGCCAGGGGCGTGGCCACAGGCCCTTCCTGATCTGGCCGCCCAGCTGCCCGCCAGGGGAGACCTGGGACCCGGATGGCTGCTGAGGGCTGAGGACAGGAATCGGGGGGGTGCCAGCACCCCGACGCTCTGCCCGCTGGCCGTGGATACGGGCCTGCCGGACCCCAGCCCTGCCCGGCCCGGCCCAGCCGGCCGTGCGCGTTACCCGGACAGACACTGTGAACGGAGGACAGCAGGCCGCCAGCAGACTCGCTATTTATTCAGTCGTGACCTCTGGGCTGGGGTGGCCCCCGTGTCCCGCACCCCGCGCTCCCCCACGTGCTTGCGGTCTGTCGCCCTCTGTCCCCTCCACTGCCTTCCCTCCCCTGCTGGCCGTGTGGGCTCAGCCACTCGAACCCTGTGGGAGCCCGGGGTCCCCCAGCTCCCCAGTCCTTAGCAGGGCAAGTGTGGGCTCTGGATGGAGCTGGGCCCGGGCCGGTCTTGCTCTCTCTCTTTGATCTCAGGGGGTCTTTTTTGGAGTTTATTGTATTTTATTGTACTTGGTGGGGTATTGGGGGCACGGGGAGAGAAGAGCTTGTCCTCACGGGGTGTGTCGGTACCTTCAGAAACTTTTACCAAAGTCATGTATAGCTGCTTTTGGTGGGGCCCCCCTGCCCTCGGGCCCTGGGGGCCCCCCGCGGCCGGGTGAGCTGAAGCACTCAGGTGAGGGAGAGCCTGGCGGGGCCTCGGCGGCACGGAGGCCTGGGAAGGCGGGTGAGGGTGCGGAGGGGCGCTGAGCAGCGTGGAGGGGGCCGGAGGGACTTGATGGCCAGAGAGGGCTGGTGGCCAAGGGAGGGTCTGCAGGGAGTCGGAGAGGGCTGAGGGGCAGGTGTGGGGGTCCGAGGATGGGGCGGGGCGGGGCGGGGCCTGCGGCAGCTCCCTCCTGGCCCGAGTGCCCCTCAGCTCACCCGGGTCGGCCAGCTGCAGACCCCGGGACGGGGACGGAGAGGGCCCAGCCTCCACCCGAGCCCCAGGCCCGCGCCTGCTGCAGTGGCAGAGCAGGAAAGGGTGTGTTTCCTTTTTGTTGGTGATGCATGCAAATCAAGTGGACAAGAAAACAAAATAACAAAAAAAAAATTATATAAAACCACAAAAACCAACCAACGCCAAAGGTGAGGGGCCTCGCTGAAGTGTGGCTGAAGCAACGCAGGCTTAGCCGCCACCACGGCCTCTTCCCATCGTACGGGCTCACTCTTCACCATGCTGCATGTTCAAAACGCAATCCACGTCTTCTTCGCCAGCGAGGCCGCCTTGTGAGGGGCTGTGCAGGCTGTGGGCCCTCTGCCCTCCGCTCCGAGTAGCCACGGGGGCCGCTGGGAGCTCACCCGGCCGAGCCCAGGGCCAGTGTGGGCCTGAGGCTGGGCTGCCTGGCTTCGTTTTTTTATTTAACTTTATCTCCTGATGTGTGAGTGTCTCTGCCCGACCCCACCGTTCAGTGTTAATCGGGAGCCAGGGCCGCTCCTCCTGCCTCCGGCATTTCCCCAGACCTCCCCTCTGTCACCAGCCATCCCTCTGGACCAGGCAGAGGGTGGACGGAGCAGGCAGTGGCCTGGGAGGCCTGGCCGGGCCCACCGGTCCATGGACCCCTCTCAGGCCGCCAGTACTGGCCCGTCCCTTTTTAAAACAAAATGCCCTCGTTTGTAACTCCGTAGACGCTTGAGAATAAAACCCCTCCCTTTTCTTCCGAGTCTGGTGCGTCCCGGGCCAGGGGCCTAGTGGGAAGAGAGAGGGCTCCCTGGAGGGGAAGCCAGGGCAGGGCTGGTCTCTGAGAGGGCCTAGAGCGCCGCGGCCATCCTGAGGCACGACTCCACGGGGCTTCCGGGCGGGGCAGGAGAGGAGCTGCTAATCCCCGCAGGCCTTGGCTTGGGGCTCTGGTGTCCGCGCGCCGCCCCGCCCCCGCCTCCTGGGGAGGCCATGCGCCAAGGCCAGGGCAGGTTCCCTGTGGTCCTCGGCCCGCGGCTGCACAGCATGCTCGGCGCTGCGCTCCTGCTGCTCCTGCTGCCCAGGACCCCCGCCTTGCCGGATGGCTCCCGCGGTATGTAGAGGCCAGGGCCGGGGTGGTCCGGCACGCCCACCCGGAGCCCTTTGTCAGCTTGCTGGCTTCGCCCTACCTGGGCTAGTGGGGACCAGCCCGAGTCCCCAGCAGCTAACGCGGGACAGAGGCCTGCAGGGGCCTGGGCGGTAGACTGCCTTTGGCAAGAGCCCCGCCCGCGCCCTTTAAGGCTGAGCGGGCCGTGGGTTGTGTGTCCACGCGTGCCTGCGGCCCAGCCCTCTGCTGGTGGCACCCGGCCTGGAGGTGTGGGCCTGCCGCGCCGGAACCCCACACCCTGGGGGATGGCAGGGCCCTGGCTGTGCCCGGAAGAGCCTGAGAGTGGTCCGCTTCTGACCCCCCTCCTGGATGCCAGCAGGCAGCCTCAGGCCCTGCTACCGGAAATCCTGAGCACAGCCCGGCCGGGCAGAGAGCACGGGTCCACGCAGCGGCACTGCCCCGCGTGGGGCGCCCCTCAGCCTTCCTCCCCAGGCGTGTGGCCTGCTCTGGGGGTGGCGAAACGAGTCCCGAGAGCGGGACCCACGGCGGGAGAGGCGCTTGGCTCGGGCCACAGCTGCTGGGCTGGCTGTGACCGCCGGGGCCGCCGGGAGGCGCAGCCTAGTGGCCACCCCAAGGGGCCGCGGAGGTCGCCGCTTTCCCCGGGCCTCGGGGGCCGCGCCCTCTGCTCTATGCCGCCCTCTACCCACCCCGCCAGCGCCCTCGTTCCCGGGGGCGCCCGAGCCCTGGCTGCGCGGACCCCTGTTCCGCCTGGAGCTGTCGGACGCGGAGGACGCCTTCCCGCGCCGCGGGGGGCCGCTGGAGGTGCCCGCGGACAGCCGCGTGTTCGTGCAGGTGCGGCGCCGGCCCCGGGGCGGGGGGCGGGGGGCGGGCGGCGCTGGCCGCTGACGGCGCCTCCTGCCCAGGTGGCCCTTGCCCGGCCCTCCCCGCGCTGGGCCCTGGCCTTGCACCGCTGCTCCGTGACGCCGTCCTCGCGCCCGGCGCCCGGGCCCGCCCTGGTGCTGCTGCGTGGAGGCTGCCCCGCCGACACCGCGGTCACCTTCCCGCCGCTGCCGCCAAACGGCGCCCGCCCCGCACGCTTCAGCTTCCGCCTGCGCCCCGTCTTCAACGCCTCGGTGCAGTTCCTGCACTGCCAGCTGAGCCGCTGCCGCCGCCCCCCGGGGGCCCGCCGGAGGCCCGCGCCCCTGACCCCGCCGCCGCCGTCCGGGGTGCGCAGCGCAGAGCCGAGACCTGACGGCGGGCGGGCGGGGCCCAGCTGGGGTGCGCAGACCCCCAGGGCCCGGGACTCCTCTCGGAGGCCCACAGCCGAGACACTGGGCCGAGGCAGAGGGGCGCCTGGGGTGCGGGCTCGCAGGCAGGGGCTTTCCCCCGGTAGTGAGGACCGAGCCCAGCCTCTTGGCCCCTCGCGGCTCGTTCACTGATTGACTCGTTGAGACAGGCTCCTGCTAACGAAGTTACCCAGGCTGCGCTCGAAGTTAACTGTCCTCCTGCCTCAGCCTCCTACGTGTTGCAGCCACGCCCGGCCGTGGCCTGGACCTCTGGGGTCCGCTCAGGCCGGGCTCTGGGGCTCCGAAGCAGGCCCGGGGCCCCGCCCTGACGCCCCGGCCATCCCCCCCTCCAGTGTCTGCCTCAGGACGAGGCGTGCGCAGGCAGAGGCAGCGGCGAGGGCCCCGACCTGCACACCCTGACGCAGCCCATCGTGGTCACGGTGCCGCAGCCGCCTCCCAGTAAGCGCTCCGAGAGACCTTGGCCGGGGCTGCGGATCTGAGTCCCGGGTCTAGACTCAGCGTCGCCCCACCCCCATCCCGCACAGGGCCGCCCAAGAGCCTCCCGGGCAAGGCAGTGCGCCCAGATCCCCCCGCGCCTGCGCCCGCTGCCCTGGAGCCCGCACCCGTGGTGGCGCTGGTGCTGGCAGCCTTCGTGCTGGGCGCTGCGCTGGCCGCCGCGCTGGCCGCCGGGCTCGGCCTCGTGTGCGCGCACTCAGGTACCGACCTCTGCCTGCCCCGTGGCCCCAGCTCATTCGCGCCCTCTGGATTTGGGGTTGCCACGATCCCAGCTGGCGGGACCAGTCTTTCCCTAGACCGGCAGCAACCAGCAGGGGGCGCGCTGACCCCGAAGCAGCGCCCCATGAGGGCTGTTCTCTCTTCCAGCGGCCCCGCCCTCGGGCCAGCCAGCCAGGACCTCACCCAGCGGTCCCCAGCCCCGGAGACCCCAGTGAGGCAGGTGAGCAAAGGGCAGTAATGTGTGGAGCAAGAGCTGAGGCGGGAGGCGATGGTGATGATCCTTCTAGAGCTGCAGCCTCCTGCTCGGCACAGTACTAGTTTAACCTACTAAGAACCTACAGCTCAGGCCGGAGATATAGCTCAGTGGTTTTGGCACCTGCCTAGCAAGTGCAAGGTGCCTGGTTCAATCCCAAGTAACCACATATGACAATACCGGGCATGGTGACTCACGCCCACCAGCAATCTGTACCACACACCACAGTGCCGGGCGTGGTGGCTCACACCTGTCATCCCAGCACTCAGGAGGCAGAGGCAGGAGGACTGCTCAGTTCGAGGCTTGCCTGGGCTACATAGTGAGCTCAGGATCACCCTGAACTACAAAGTGAGACCCTGTCTCTAAAAGAGAAAAAGAACCTACAGCTTGATACTGTTACAATCCCCAGAAAGGATGAAAAGAATGCAGACTCTCTGAGGCTGTTACTTGACAAAGGTCATAACAGACCCTGGACAGGCAAGGTGCTGCACACCTGTAATCCCCGCACTTGGAAGGCCAAGGCAGCGGATCACTGCAAGTTCAAGGCCAGCCCAGACTACATAGGGAGATTCTGTCTTTAAAAAAAAAAAAATCCCAACATTTAGTTGGAATTCAAAGAACGGGACTAGGGTCAGCCTCAAAGGTCCTCTACCTTGGACAGGCACCAGGAGAGAATGTGGGGTTCAAACCATTTCTCACTCTCACCCTGGCACAGATTGATGGAAGAGGCCCATAGGTGCTGGGAAGGAGGAATCCTGCACAGTGTCCATACCCCAGCAGCGGTGCCCTCGCGAGGCTGTGATAGAGACAGCCGTGCCTCCCAGGCCCAATGCCCTGGCAGCACACTTGGAGACCACAACCCTACCCTCCCTTCCCACCCTCCCATCTGGGCTCCAAATAAACCTCTGGTCTGTGCCCACTAAGTTTTAGTGGAGTCACCGGGTATGCTTGACATGGGCGGGGGCGCTGGGGAGAGATGCGCATTGCTGGGGGTCCTTGGGGCTGGGAAAAGTTCAGATTGGAAGGCTGGGCCCTGGGGGCAGGCTGCTAACCCATGGCTCGCAGCGTTTTGTCAGAAACAGAAAGTGATGCCAGCCCTGCCAGTTTAAATTTAAAATAAGCCCGCCATCCCCACTCGTGCACCCGTCCACCCGTCTTCCTCCATCTGCCCAAGCCTAGCCGCCTCTGCTGTCGGCCTCTGCCTTTGTCAGCTCTCAGCCTTCTATGGCGTTGCGGTGCACGACTGTAACCTCCACACTCAGGAGGCCAAGGCAGGAGGGTAGCCATGAGATCGAGGCCAGCCTGGGATACACATTGAGTTCAAAGCCAACCAGAACTACATAATGAGACTTCCTGAACAACAACCCAAACAAATCCCTCCTGCTGGAGCTCCTCCCCTGCTATGCACAGGCAGGGGACGACTTCCCCATTGACTGACGAGGAACCGGAGGCTCAGCAAGCTTGAATACTACGCTGTCCGACCGCAGACCCCAGGCTCTCGGCCAGTTAGACTACTGATTTACAAAAGCAAACCACACAGTAGGACTTTCATGAAGCGGCCAGGAATGTGGGGGGGGGGGGAGCGATCCAAGGCCGGATACAGTTCACCAATGAGATATCGCGCGCTGAGGGTCTCGCGCGTCCCGCCTCACTTCCAGGGAGGCGATCCCTCTCTATTTGCAAACGCGAAACCGCGCTCCCATCTGCTTCCGCCTTCGCGCGGTGCTTACTGGCCTCGGAAGCTTCCGTAGCACCGCCTACTAAGAAAGCGGCGTCTCCGCGCCTGCGTCTCCCTAAAGCAGCATGAAGCCACCGCAGCGCCGGCGATCGGCCCCCGCGCGCTATCTGGGCGAAGTGACCGGCCCTGTGCCCTGGAGCCTCCGCGAGAAACGCCAGTTACTGAGACTGCTGCAGGCGCGACGGGACCAGCCGGAGCCAGACGCTGCCGAGCTGGCCAGGGAACTGTGGAGCCGGAGCGAGGCTGAGGTGAGCTACGCGTAACACCTCGGAAGCGAAGCTAGGGCTGTGGCTCCTGGGCGGTGGGCGGGACCAAGTGAGTTTACGTCGCCATGTAAGCGAGGGCGGGGCCACATAGGAGCGTGATTGGGCCAGCCTGAGGGTAGGGCTAATAGGGGCGGGGCGAGCTGGGTGCGAGGCTCTGGAGGCTGCGGACCCTGCTTGAGCGCAGTGGGACCGGTGAGAGTGAGAAAGAAGTGAGAGTTAGGAAATTGGCGGAGTGGAGATGAACAGCCTGGTTCTCAGCCTAGGAGACGGACCTGGCTTCAGGGAGGAGCCAGGACGGGTTTAGCTCTTACGTCCTTGGGTAAGCGGGTCACACGGTGGGAGCCTCTCCTATATCCCTGAACTCATACATGGCTTCCCCTCCTTCTTCCCCAGATCCGCGACTTCCTCCAGCACCTCAAAGACCGAGTGGCCCGCGAGGCCATTCAGAGGGTGCGTCCAGGTGGCGCTCAGGGCCCAAGGCGCCGAAAGGCACAGATCCTGGCCCCCATAGAGGTGAGGGCAGCGGGCAGGCTTCCCCAGGCTGGTAAGGGGATGACCCTCTCAGGGCCTCCAGGTCAGGGCTCTGGGGAGCGCTGCGGACCGATCCCTGGACTGCCCGTGTCTGTCTGGCTTCACCCAGGTGTGGACGGATCTAGCTGAGAAAGTAACAGGCCCGCTCGAGGAAGCCCTGACGGCAGCTTTCTCCCAGGTACAGCGGCCCCCGGGCAGGTCAGGGGTGCCCCAAGGGACAAGGTTCTAGAGGGGGACTGGGGCCTCTCCCAGGTAGCCTACCTGTGCCCAGTGCTTGTGGTGGGCCCACCACTGCAAAACAGCAAACCAAACCCAGTGCGCCCGGGCCCTGGGCCCGTGCCAGCTCTGCGACCCCAACCCCAGCCCGGCACTGGATTCCTCAGGCCTCAGTGTCTCCATCTGCTTGCACAGGGTATGGGGGAGGATTTGGCAGGGAGTGCAGGTGGGACTCAGCCGAGGTACCCGCAGAGCAGGGCACCGTGGAGGGCACCGCCCCTTTCCTTCCCTGAGAGCTCCGCCTGCCTCCAGGTTCTCACCATTGCAGCCACGGAACCCCTCAGTCTCCTGCACTCCACGCCCCCTAAGCCTACGAAAGCCCGGGGAAAGCTGCTGCCCCTGACCGCCGCCGGAGGACAGGAGGACCGCACCCCTGAGGCCGCTGGCCCCGCCCCTGTGGCCTCAGGTCTGACCCCTCCCGTCCCTGGCCCTGCGGCCCCTGGCCCCGCCCCGGAGCCCCCCAGCTCTGCCCCAGAGGCACCTGTGGACACCCTGGCCAGCCCCGCTCCTGAGGGACAGTTCACCGTGGACTTTGAGAAGATCTACAAGTACCTGTCTTTCTCCTCCCGGAGTGGCCACGGCCCAGAGCTCTCCGCAGCTGGTGAGAGGAGTGGGCAGTGCAGGGGGTGTGCAGTGAGGTTCCCAGCTGGCAGGCGCCGTCCTCCCCTCACTCCTGTCCTTTCTCCTCCCTCCCCAGAGGCAGCTGTGGTCCTTGACCTGCTCCAGTCGCTTCCCAAGGAGCTGCCTCACCTGCCCTGCGCGGCCCTGGCGGAGCACATGACCAAAACCTATGTGTACCTGACGGCCCCAGTGCCGAGGCCCTCCAGCGAGAGCCCTGGGCCTGGAGCAGAGGGGGCGGCGCCTGGATCCAGGATGCCAGAGGAGCCTGGCCAGGTGACCCCTGGAGCCGCTGAGCAGAACAGGGCTAGCGAACTGAGATCAGCCTGGCGAGCAGCCGGCATCTGCCCTCTGAACCCGTTTCTGGTGCCCCTGGAGCTCCTGGGCCGGGCAGTCACCCCGCCAAGGTGAGGGCCCAGCAAGCAGCAGATACACTGGACCCCCCCGGCTGGCACTCGAGTGTCGTGAGGATTGTCTGAAGGCCCCTGACGCAGCTCTCAGCCTTAGGCGGGGAGTGTGGATGTTGTATCCACGAGGGTTTTGCAGGTGGAACCCCGTGGTTCAGGGTTCCACAGAGGCAGCCTGGCAGCCGGGTTCATGGCAGACAGGGCCATGCCTACAAGACAGGTGGGCCAGCCCCACCCAGCTGTAATAGTTCTGAGCCTTTGCCCCACATCAGTACCCTTTTCATGCACCTTCCTCTGTTTAGGCTTTGCCTACTGTCCTGCTCTCCCCCGCCCCGTGTGTGCCTGCAGGCCCGGCAGCCCCCAGCCCTCTGCAGCTGACGGTGACCCCTGACTCCTCACTACCTGCTCGGGTCCCGGGTCCCTGCAATAAAATTCTTGTCTACCTGCTTTCCTTCTCACTGTGATTTTTTTTTTTAAGACAGGGTCTCGCTTTGTAGTTCAGGCTGGCCCTGAGCTCACTATGTAGCCCAGACAACTCTCAAACTCAGCAATCCTCCTGCCTCTGCCTCCTGAGTGCTGAGATGACAGGCGTGAGCCATGATGCCCAGCACTGTGGTGTGTGGTACTGATTGCTGGTGGGCATGAGTCACCACGCCCCGTATTGTATGTGGTTACCAGGGATCGAAGCAGGGACCTTGTGCTTGCTAGGCAGGAGCTGGAACCACTGAGCTAAATCCCCAGCCTTTCTCTTTGTGATTTAACGATGGGGCATGGTGGCTACTGGAACGTTACAGCTTGGGGTCACGGATGCAAAAGCTGCTGCCTGGAGTGACCGGGCTTAGGCCATGAATGTCCTCTGAGTGGCTGGGCTCTCTGACAGACCTGGACAGGAAGAGCACTGAGCCCGGTTCACGGGGACAGGTTTTCAGAGCGGCGCAATGTCACGAGTACAGATGGAGGTAAGACCCAGCAGAGAAGGAAGGCAGCCAGGTTGAACAGCCCCATGCAGGCAGGGACACTCCAGGCCACAGGAGCCTGGGAAGGGAGCTGGTCCCACACACCTAGAAGTGGTCCCCAAGATCCCACATTCCTTGGGGTCCCCTCGGGCTTCCTGGCACTCGGGGGCAGGCCTGGGGGGCCGTGTTCTCGAGGAACAGGGTGTCTTCCCACGGCGCATCTTCCACCGAGCCTAACCACACGTCTGAGGGTGAATTCTGTTCCCAGCCAGCGCCTTCACACAGCTTTCCTTTTATAGAAACGCTCGCTTCTCCCCACACGCTGCACACGGCCCTCTGGGGCACACAACGCATCTCCCGGCCGGCTGTGGAGCACAGCCAGCCCACACGGTGTTTGCGCTGCGCGGTGCAGCCCCACAGGTGCCAAAGCACACACTAGGATGGGGCAGGAGGGCTGGGGGGCTGGGGCGGCTCCGGGGATGATCTGTGTCCCAGCCCTCAGGGGCAGGCGGAACGCAGGCTTGCAAAGCACTTCCTGAGAGAGAGCCACTGGAGCCGCCTGGACCTGTAAAATGGAGACGCTCACGGGCCCGGGTCACTCTTCCCATCCCACAGAGGACAGGCAGTGGACAGGAGGTGCTCCCTGAGACACTGCTGGGCATGCAGTAAGCGCTCAATGACAGCTTTATTAACACCACCATCACGGTGGCTCAGGGCCAGGGTTCAGGGAAAAGGCAGAGGAGGGGCGTGCGGAGGCCGGGGCGGGGGTGCAGGGGCTCATCGAAGCAGAGGTGCGCACGGACAAGGGCGCCCTGACCTGGGAGCGGAAGGCGCCGCGCGTTCTCGGGCGCAGCAGCCATGGGGGGTCTTCTGGGTCTGGGTCTCGGGCAGGATGTGCAGGGCGTGGACGGGCTGCAGTGTCCTGCCCCGCAGGACGCAGAGAAGGGCTCAACACTCAGTCATGGTGACAATGGCTGGGGCCAGAAGACGGGGAGGAGGAAAGGGACGGGGAAGGACACTCGCACCTGGCACAGGACAACAGCAGAGGAACGCACCAGCAGAGGTGGTGACAGGCAGTGCCAGGGCCCCTCCCGCCCGCCGGCCCGATGCTGCGGGCCCCGTGCGCAGGGGACGGGGTGGGAAGGACAAAGGCACAAGGTGGGCTCTGGCCGGGTAGGGGAACGGGTGGGTGGGCCCCGGGCTGCAGCTGGCGGGGGTCCTAGCGCAGGCCCCTCGCCCCTCACACCAGCGCGTAGTCGAACTGCCCGCGCTCCAGCGCCTCCTTGTGGTCGGTCCAGGACGAGGCGGGCATGCGGCTGTAGGGGTCCAGCAGGATGCGCACGCAGCGCACCATCAGGAGCACCAGCACCACGAGCAGGCAGAGCACGAAGGCGAAGACCGTGCGCTGCTCCGCGTCCAGGCCCGCGCCCACCGGGGGCCCAGTTGACGGCGGCAGCGGCTCCGGCGACAGCGTCCACGTCGCGCTCATGGCTTACATCGCCGCACGCCCTAAGAGGAGGAGGAGGCCCGTGCGGGCGGGGCTGAGGCGTCTCCCTCATCCCCTTGTCCCCGCCGCGCCTTCCTGTCCTCGCGGACCCCCCATGGCCCGCGCCGCCTCCCGGGCGGCGCCCATAACCGGCCCGCGCCCGCCGCCGCCGTCGCCACCACGCAGGGACCAACTCCGGCTGTGCGCGCGGGCCAGGCGCTGAGCCGGTCTGGAGCCCCGACCGCGACCGCCGGGCCCGCGTCCAACAGGTGCGAGCGAGCGCAAGGCCCGCGGCCGGCGGCGGCCAGGTCGTGCCGGACCCGCCCGCTGCCTTTGTTCTCCGCCGCCCGCGCCCCTCCCCCACCGCGCGCCCCCAGCCGCGCCCCGCGCGCCCCTCACCCTGGCCTGCACCCGGACGCGGACGGGCGGCCGCGCCTCTCCCGGGACCGTGGCGGCTCCGCGCTCGGCCTCTCCCTGGCGCCCGCGGAGGCAGCGGCAGCCCCGGCTCAGCCCACCCCACCCGCCCGTGGAAACAGCAGAGACCGAGGCGGGCGCCAGCCGTGCCGCCGCGGCTGTTCCCATGGCGACGGGGGCGGGGCCGCGGGGGGCGGAGGCTGCGCAGGGAGCGGCGGGTCCAAGAACCAGCCGGCGCCCCTCACCGCACCGGGGCCGAACCCGAGCGCCCGGCTCCCGCGACCTCACGAGGTGTGGGCAGCTGCCATCCCTTCCCCGCGAGCGCCTCAGACGCCCTGGGGCTGACGCCCGCACCCCCATTCTCGGCTCCAGACCCCTCACCCCAGACTTCCCGGAACCTCAGCCGCCGAGGAAGGAGCCTCGTCCCAGCAAACGCCCTGGGCGGCAGCACCCCGGAGTATCCGCTCCCCCTCCCCGTCTGGCTGGCAGCGTCCTGGCCAGGGAGGGCGCCCACTGCCAGGGCCGCACTCCGGCTCCTCAGGGACCTCGGCCAGGCGGCCCCGCCCGCCGCCCCGTGTCGCCCCATCCAGCACCACACCTCACACCCGCCACGCGGCTCTTTTGCGCTTTGGTGTTTTATTATTTCCAAATTTCAGGCGTACATACAGGAAGAGCACTGAAAATAGAAGACGTCCTAAAATGGCCCAGCTGACTACCAGGCCGCTCTGCGTGGAGGGCCAGGCCCGACCGCCTGCCCCTCCGCAGGGGTCCCGGCCGGGCCTCCGGCACTAGGGGCCATGTGCCCCACCGCCCTGTGGGCAGCGTCTGCCCCTGGGGTGGGTACCTCAGCAGCCTGGCCCTGTCTTTACCCAGCTGGCTCAGCGGCTGTCCAGGCAAAGCCATCTTGTCCCCAGAGTTCTAGAGCTGCTGCAGGATGCCCTGGGCATCTGCCCCCGCCAGAGCCAGCCCCGGGGCTCTCGTCAGGCGCCAGCCACTGCCTCAGAGGATCTGCTCTGTGCTGGAGGCAGAGATGTCCAGGAGGCGCCAGGCAGCATAGGGGTTGAGCTCGTCCTGGTCACGACACAGCGCCCACACGTACAGCATGCGCAGCACCTTGTCCTGCAGACCAGGGGCACTGAGTGGGCTCTCCCACGGGCAGACGGGGCATACTTAGGGTAGTGAGACAGGGCTTAGGCTGCCCGGCCAACATTGGCACTTTCCACCCTCCTGCCTCTGCCTCCTGTGTCGGGGAACACGGGCTTGCACCTGGCTAGGGGAGACGCAGGAGCAGACACAGGTGCTCTGGGGGCACTGGGTCCGGGCACCAGGGAGCGGGGCCCGGGACCACTGCTCAGGACTTGGTAGGGTGGGTCTCTGCGCCCCCAAGACCTCCAAACCACCTGGCTGAGGTGGCACCCGTGTCAGGTGGCCCCAGCCTGTGCCCACCCACTGCCCCACTCACCGGGTCGCCCTCTACCACCTCGCCCTTGGGGTTGCGGACCACCATGACCAGCTGGGCCTGGAAGGTGATGATCAGCACTGGCCCCTGCTCCATCATCTTGCCCATGGCCAGCTGTGGGGAGGGCGAGGGAGTGTGAGACAGGGCCAGCCCTCCCAGCAGCCCTGCATGGGGGCAGCCAGGGCACCCGTCCAACTGGGGGCAGGGCCAGCCCCTTAGCTGGGAGGCAAGGGACAGAGGCGACAGGGGCACCCGCCCAGACAAAGCCGCACCGCTGTGCTGGGCTACGGAGCCTACCTCCCACTACCCACATACCTGGCCCGGTCATCCAAGTGCCCGCTGCCCCGAGTGCACTTTTCCACCAGCAGTCCCCAGCCCAGGCAAGGCCACCTCCTGTGCCCACCACAGCCCAGCCCCCACCCACTGGCATCGCACTCACATCGATGTTGTCGATATCAAGGATACGGGAGTGGAACTGGAGGCCCAGAGCCTTGGCCTGCTGGATCGGGTGGGCCAGCTGGCTGTAGGTCTACGACGAGAGGCCGCAGGCCAGAGGCACAGCCGTCAGGACGGCACACGCTGAGCTCCCGCGAGCCCGCGTCCTGCCAGCGCCTTGGTGCACAGCACCAGAAGTGGCAGCAGCCAAGAGCACTGGGCCAAGCGGAGGGCAGGTGCCCGCCGACTGCTGGCCTGAGTCAGACATCAGCTCCTCACAATGGAGAAGACACCCAGCGATGGCCCAGTGGCAATGCCAAGTGGTTCTGACCGGCCAGGCAGGGTCTGGGCAGCACCAGCTAGCACACACCCCGTAGGACGTGGCCCTGGCTCCTCCTCAGTCTCACGTTCGCCTCCCGGAACCTCGGCCTGGAACCCAGCACCTTTCCTGGGCTCTGACTTGACTCCGTCTTGCGGAACAGCCCCAAGGACACTGCCCTCCACCCCGTCTCTGCCCAGGCACAGCGTGGGCGCAGCCACAGCCGGTTTCAGTCCTGGCTTCTCGGGACCTGGCAGGAACCGAGATGGGAGACGCTTGGCTGAGACAGCTCCTTTTTGTGGAAATCGCTCATCCACCGGGAACAAAACCCAGAACAAACTCTATTTCTTTGTTTTTTTTGAGACAGGGTCTGGCTTTGTAGTTCAGGATGGCCCTGAGCTCACTATGGTGCCCAGACAAACCTCGAACTCAGCCATCCTCCTGCCTCTGCCTCCCGAGTGCTGGGATGACAGGCGTGAGCCACTGTGCCCGGCACTGTGTGTGTAGTACCAACTATTGGTGGGCATGGGTCACTCCACCTCGTATTGTTGTATGGGGTACCGAGGATTGACTTCAGGACCTTGTGCTCGCCGCGCAGGCACTGGAACCACCGAGCTACGTCCCCAGCTCTTTTGGCTTGGATTGAGACAGGCCTTCGAATCTGTGACCTTTCTGCCTCAGCCTCCCAAGCAGCTGAAGTGACTGACAGGCAGGTGCTGCCGTGCTCAGCCCCTCCCCACCCCGGTAACGGGGGTGAACCCCAGGCCTTCGCACTGAGGTACATCCCTAGCCTTTTAAAAGCTTTTACGTTTTGAGAGAGGGTCTAGCGTTGCTCAGGCTGACCTCTAACTTGCAATTTCCCTGCTTCAGCTGCCCAGAGTGCTGGAATTACAGCAACTGATAAAGTTTCAAAAGCACCTCAGTGGAAGCGGCTCGAATTCTGGTTGCATTTCTGGGGACAGCAGCAGCCCTTAGGCAAAGACGATCAGCCACGGCTGCCATCTCCTCTCGTCTCCTCTCCTCTCCTCTTCTCTCTCTCTCTCTCTCTCTCTCTCACACACACACACACACACACACACACACACAGAGCACACACACCCAGAGGAAGAGACAACGCAACTCATCCATGCCTGCTGGATTAGTCACTGGCACGGAGGAGCACTTAAAAAGAAAATCTGACAGGATCTTCTCTGCTTTTTCCAAGTTGGTTGTGAGCTGATACACAACAGAATGAGCCAAAGAAAATTGGGCTTGTTTCATACACAGAAGCTGGGAGAGAAAATCTAAAAAAAACCCTCGAAGCAGCCACGCAGGAAGGAGCAGGAACGTGAGGTGGCCGGAGCCCGGGCGCAGAGAGGCTGCCAGGAACACGCCCGCCCGGCCTTGCACAGCCTGGTCTCCGCATGGCGACCTGACCCCACTCTGCAGCCCGACTCGGGGAAGCAGCCAGGGCCCCGCGAGGACGCTGCTCCTCCCGGCAGGAAGGCAGGAGGTGCCGCTGCTCCGGCCGTGTCCAGGATCTGGTGGGAACACAGAGCAGCTCCCGGGCCGCCCGCAGCTCTCCTGCCCCGGCCTGCACGGAGTGCGACTTGGACCCCTCCCTCTCCCCGGCCCTGGCCCCTTTCTCTGAGACAGGGCCTTGCCAAGTTGCCCAGACGGGCCTCAAACTTGCGATCTTTCTCCCTCATCCTCCGGAGGTGCTGGGATCACAGGTGTGGCACCTGAATGGGACCCCGCACGCAGCCTGCAGGCACAGATGTGCCACCAGCTGGGACAGGACGCTGCCCTCCCTGCCTGAGTGGCGACGTGGAACGCTCCCCTGTACCTTGGACTTGTTCTGGTGCCGAGCAAGGAAGCTGGCACTGGGCACACCAGACACCAGTGTGCCAGTTAAGTTACACCCACAGCCCTTCTGTGTGAGGCTTTTTTTTTGGCAGAAGAAGAAAGACAAAAACAGTACTCACAGCTTCGTAGCACCAGTCCTTGAGAATGTCGAGCTCTCCAGAAATCATGGCCTAAAACGGGAAAGGAAAAAAACTAAGCATGAGAAGGCAAGGGGGCTTTGGCGGCAGGAGCAGCTGGAGAAGGGGCTCCAATCGCAGGGCCCTGGGGTGGCTGGAGGCTCAGGGCGCACAGTGCTGGCCTGAGAGCGGCTCTGGCCTCTGGGTGCCGCGCAGGGAAGACGAGGACTGCACTGGCAAGGGCGTGGCTGCGTGCCCAGGACCGGGGCCCATGCAGTTCAACCACTGGGCCCCACCCGGCCCCTGGGGCAGGACATTTCCCCAGAGCACAGGGAGGCTCTCAGGGCGTGGGCACCATAGCAACGGGGACAGGGCTGCCCCAGCAGGAGTGGCGGAGGAAAGCCCGTAGGCTGGGGTGGCTGCTAGAGGGGGCTGTGGCCGAGCCCAGGCTGAAGCAAGTGCGGTGACGCACGTCCCCGGGGTAGGCAAGACCCACCCTCGTTCCCAAGTCACAGCAGGACTGGGAGCCTGGACGACAGAGGCCGGGGCTGCCAGAGCAGGCGCCCAGGTCAGAGCGCTGCAGGCAGCAGGGGGCACGAGGCCGAGCGCAGAGGGCGGGAGCAGCAGCTGCTGCGTGCTGGGAAATATCTCGGCAGCCAGGCTTCCCGGGCTCTCTGGGCCTGTGCCAGGAGCTACGGGAGGGAGTGTGCGTGCGTGTGCATATGGTCACGGGGCATGGCTGGCACCTCCAGGACGTTGGGGATGATGTCACTCTCGCACTGCTTTAGAAACCGGTCCTTGTCGAAGGCCGGATCCACACGCAGGATCTCGGTGAGCACCTCCGACATCTCCGTCTTGGAGAACAGGCCCCCCAGCACGTCCGTGACCTTGTCCGTCAGGGCCCGGGACGCCCGGATGAGCACGTTGTCACTCTCGTCATACTTCATCTTCATCTCGAAGAAGCCTGTAAGGTCGGGGTGGCTGCTAGGGAAGGGTCCCTCCCAGAGGACGCCCCAACTTTACAGCCTCCAGGGGCACCTGTGAGACACCCCTGGAGGGGACCCAAGTGCATCTGTGTGCGGGGACCTGCCTGCCCACCTACCTGGCAAGACCACAGGCACCTCGGCTGTGGCCCTAGGGGCTGGGCAAATTACGGGGTGCCACCCCCACTGGTTGATGATCCCACTACAAAGGAAGGACAGGCCTCTAGTGGTCCTCCCAGGAAAGGGACAGGACGTGTGGCTCACACAGCCACAGGCGCTGAGCTGCTGTCCCCATGACAGAACCCACAGCCACCGGCCAGGTGCCCCCCTTTCCTCCCCTACAAAGCGGGACCTGTGTGGCGGCCTCACTCACGGCTGAACACCACGTTGCTGTCCCTGAAGTCCTTCCACTGCTGGTACCACTTGGAGTCCTTGTGCAGCACGACCCCCAGGGCCTCCCTGGGAAGACGGGGGCATCAGGCACAGCCTGGCGCCACTGCCCCGGCCTGCGCCCTTCCAGCCCGGTGGTCGGCACCTACTCGTTGGGTTCGAACACCTTCTCCTCTGCGAACTTCTGCCCCTGGAGCTCCGTCCTCTTGCGGAGCCGCTCGGGCCTGCGGTAGGGCCCAGCCTGGCCCAGCACACTCTCGCCGATCTCCCGCCTCACGGACTCCACGCCCTGCGGACAGCAGCAGCGTGGTGCCCATCCGCCCGGCCGCCACCCTGCGGCGCTGCCCAGCCCCGGTGCCCACCTGGGAGATGGCTTTGAAGGCCGCGGTCCTGCCCAGCTTCTCGCCGCCCTTGGACACGGACTCGGCCGACTGCTTGGCCGTCTTGGCAGCCTCTTCCACGCCTTCCTTGATCTTCCGGCCCAAGTCGCTCTTACTGACTTCGTCGAGACTCTACTGAGACGGACAGAGGGGTGGCGCTCAGGCAGCACCCCTGGGTGCTGGACTCCCCCCAGTGCATTTGATTTCTGAGGGGCCAGACCCCGGCCGGAAATGGCCTGAAGGGAACCCAGGACTGTCCAGCAACAGGGCTGCCAAGGATGCAGGGCTGCCGGCTGAGAACGGGCCGGGGCACCGAGCTGGCCCACTCTGGTTCTTTGAGACAGGCTTCTGCTGCACCCTGGGCTGTGGTGAGCCTTCAGCCGCAGCCTCTCGCGTGCCGAGATTACGGGTGTGCCGGCTTCTTGGGCCCTCTTTGAAAGCCTCACGTGCCCACCGCCCCGGCGCAGGGAAGGAGCATGCCCCCCCCCCCCCGTATGTGACTGAGAAGACCGCACCCCCTCTGCAGCTCGGCCACACCCTCCCCGAGCTCCACGGCGCCCCGCGACGCCCTCTTTTCCCACTTGCCCCACGAGCACGGACTTTGAGGTGACGTCCTGTGAGTGGCCAAAGTCTGAGGGCCGGGCCGCGCCCTGGGTCTCAACTCCCGCTCCCCCGTCCCAGGTGCCAGTCGACCCTGGTGGGAGCCGATGCCCCCGCCGCCCAGGGGGACAGCGAGCCCGGCCACGGCCGCCCATTACCTCCTTCACGGTCCCCGTCAGCTCCCCCAGCTTCCGCCTGATGGCCTCGCTGGTGCGCACCGTCTCTGACTCGATGGTTTTCTGAAGCGAAGAGCATGTTTCCTCCGCTCAGACCCAGGCAGAGGAGGCAAAGCCACGCGGAGCCCTCGGGGCCGCCCACGCTGCAGACTCTCCGGCCGCCAGCGTCAGCTGCAGCCACGACAGCGGTGCCCCTTCTGGGAGGCAGTCGTGGCCACGTGGCAGCCACCTCCTGAGGCGGGAGACCCAGCCTGGGGTCTTTCTCTGGGTGACAAGAGCTGGTCCCCAGCCAGGCTCTCTTGGTGCGCTCTGGCAAGCCCCTCACCCACCCTGCCTCCCGGACAGCCTCTGGCCCCTGCAGTTTCACCTCCCGTTTGTTCGTAATAGCCCAGGCTGGCCTCAAATTCGAGGTGATCCTGCTGCCTCAGCCTCCTGAGTCCACCTCGTGCTCTCCCTGCCCTGCCCTACCCCAGCCTTGCGGCCCTCAGGGTCCTGAGCAATTGGAGGACCAGGCCTGGCCCGGGGTCCTGCACAGGTCAGGGAGCCAGCAGGCCGCCGGTGACGAGGCTCCCCCAGAGTCCTCCACACGCACGCACAACCCAGGTCGGTAGCTGGCGCCTGGCAGCTGCTCAAGAGACCTGGCAGTGATGAGTGCACTGGCCCCGTGACCCAGTTTCCAGAGCTGCAGCCGGGAGCTCCCAGGAGCGGGCTCTGCAGCTCCGACCACGCAGGAGGCGCTGACCCGCAGCCCCGGAGGCCAGGCCCTTGGTCTCTGGTCACCTGTGCCCACCAGACTCCTCCTCACGGAGCTGCAGCCCAGCTCTGCCCGGCCATGGCTGCCAGGCCACGGAGGCCCCGCTGGAACGCCTGCATTGTCGGGAAGGAGGCGCACAGCCAGACTCACGTATTTCCTTCGGGCTTCCTGGAGCGCGTCCGACTCTTCCAGCTTCTTGGCCTCGTCTCGGAATTTTTTTATACTTTCTTTCATCTCTTTGTTTTTGGCTAATTCTTGTTTGATGTTGTCAAGGAAACCAGAGAGAAAGCCTTTTCTGTTCCCAGAAGAATATGATTTGGACTTGAAAGGATGGGAAAGAAACAATTAGAGAAGCGATGGGAGGGACAGAGCCAGAAATGCCCAGCGGCACAGAGAGGCTGTGAGGGACTCTAAGTTTCACTCCTGCTGCTGCTGTGGGCAGCACTGAATGGCGGGGTCACTTACTCTAGTAACAAAGGATGAATTAAAGAAACATCACTGATAACTGGAACAGCTGTCATCTTTCTTTAATTTTTTTTATTTTTATTTTTTGTTTTTTTGAGACAGGGTCTCATGTGGTTCAGACTGGCCCTCAGCTCACCATGTATCCCAGGCTAGCCTGGAACTCAGCAATCCTCCTGCCTCTGCCCAGTGCTGGGATGACACGCGTGAGCCACCATGCCCGGCACTGTGGTGTGTGGTACTGACTGCTGGTGGGTGTGAGTCACCACTCCCAGTACTATTGTATGTAGTTACCGGGGATCAAACCAGGGACTTTGTGCTTGCTAGGAAGGCACTGGAACCACTAAGCTAAATCCCCAGCCCTCATTTTTTTTTTTTTTTTATAGCAGGGCCTTCGCACTGAGCTACATCCCCAGTCTTTCTTCTTTTTCTTTTGAGGCAGGATCTCAATAAGTTGCCCAGGCTGGGCTCCAACTTGTGTGACCCTTCTGACTCAGCCTCCCACAGCATGGAGCTTACAGGTATGGGCCACAATACCTGGCCACAGTCAGCCTGCCTTAGCTTCGGTTTCTATGGCCTGGGACTCCACTGAGCACAGACTGAAAACATGAGGGGGAAAATTGTACTGCTGGCTATGGTGGTGCACATCTACAATGCTAGCACTCAGGAGGTTGAGGCAGGAGGATTGCCAAAAGATTGAGGCTACCTAGGGCTATATTGAGAGACCCCCCCCATCTCAAAAAAACAAAAAATTGTCCATACTAAGCATATACAGACTTGACCTTTGTTATTTCCTAAACAATACTATTGGGCAACTATTCACAAATGTGTGCACTGTGTAGGGCAATATAAGCCACTGAAAGCTGATTTAAAAGTTCATTGGAGGATGTCTTTGGGTTCTATCAAAGGACTAAACTATCGTGGGCTTTTTGTTTTTTTGGTACCAAGGATCCAACTCAGGATCCTGGCACTTGCCAGGTAGGCACAGTACCACCAAGCTACATCCTTGGCCCTTTTGTTTTATTTTTTGAGACAAAGTTTTGCTATGTACTCCAGGATGGCCTTGAACTCGGAGACTCTCCTGCCTCAGCCTCCGGAGTGCTGGGATTACAGGTATGTGCCACCATGACTGGTTAGCATGACCCTATAAATGCCAGGCTTGGTCACTCAAGATCCTGTCTCAAAAAAAAAAAAAAAACCACACACACACAACCAATAATAACAAGATATCTGGGCATCGGGAGGGCCTCCTGGAACCAAGAGACAACTTACATTCTAGTAACAGAACATTATTCAACAATGAAGAAGACCTCTGAAGCCATGGAGGAACTTTAAATGCATATTACTAACTGAAGAAACCAATCAGAAAGGCTATATACTGCACGACTCTAACTATAAAATATTCTGGCAAAGCCAAAACAAGGTAGACAGTAAGGTGAGTGGTCACCAGGCGCCGAGGAGCAAAATGCTCTGCATGCATCTGGGAAGTGGGCATGTCTCACCCGTCTGACGGAACTCACAGAATGACAGCACCGAGACGCAAGAGACCTTGAGTTACCTAGTGGTTCCGCTAGTAACAAAGGACTGGTCCTAGCTCATCTAATACGCCTTCCACAGCTGCATCTGGTACCCAGACTGGAACAGGAGGCAGAAGGGAAACTTCTGTTCAATTTTCCTGACAACGTAAAACTGTTCTAAAGTATCTATAGTCCCAGCACTTGGGAGGCTGAGGCAGGAGGACTGCTGCAAGTTCAAGGACAGCTTGAATTACATACTGAGACACTATCTCAAAAAGCCAGCCAAACAAACAGCTGTTTTTGAATGTACCCCTGGAAATGAGCCATGTCTGAGTTGACAGCTATTCCAATAATCCTGATCTATCACTCTGCATACTATATGTGTAGTGATTTGTCACACTATAACCCACAAATATGTAATTACATGTTAATTTACAGTAGTATATACATCTTAAAAGAATCAAGAGTCCAAAGAACTAACTTGATATCCTTATTTCATCATGTGTGAGGCTGAGATTAGCGAAGTAAAGAAAAGAGATATAAGCAAGTGTGGTGGCTTATGCTTGTAATCCTAGCACTTAGGAGGCTGAGGCAAGAGAACCTCTATGAGTCTGAGGCCAACCTGGGCTACACAGTGAGTTAAAAACCAACCTGAGCTACACAGTATAACCCTGTGACAAAAAGTTAAAAAGAAAGAGAGAAGGCGAGAAAGTGTGTCAGCTTGAAGAACAACTAAGAAGGTGTGGTTCTTTGCCAGCATTGGAGGTAACTGCCTTCCTGGCCATGTCAAGCCATAAGGAACAACAGCACAGAATGCTGCCCTTCAGGAGGGGTGGCCAGGCCCCCAGCCCACCCTGGCTGGCTTGCTCCAGGAAAGCCAGGTCCTAAGACCATCAAGAGTTCTGTCACTTCACCCCAGTCCTGCCACAACCGAGGGACAGAATCGCAGGGCCTGTCCCACACCCATGACAGGCCCAGGACACGGTGGAAGGCGATCAGCAGCCCGCAAGTCCGACTTCTCAGGTCTTCCCCTCCAGTGTGCTTGTTGGCTGGCCGGGCCACTCACCAATAGCAGCTCTCTGTCTGGCCGGCGCATCTGATAGGCTGAGCCATGGGGCAGGCTGTGGCTGGAAAGTAACTGGATTCCACTCCCAAGGCATCTCTAGGTGGAGAAAAGAAAAGATCCATTCAAACAAGCAGTAATTGGGAAGTAAGCAGAACCCAAAACACAAGGGTCACTTGCAACTCCTTTGCGGAGGCTGATGGCAGGCCTGCTGGGTGCTAGACAATCTGTGATCTTCCCAAATTCTGAGTAGTCAGTGAAATCTGGTGGAAAAAGAAACACCCTGCCTGCACCTCTGGGGCCTGTTCTGGCATCTGAAAATGGGGTGGGGGGAATCTCAGCCCACCTGTCGGGGAAGAAATCTAAAATCCCTTCAAAGCTGCTATGCTGGGCCACCACACTGGCGGGGAGCAGTCCTCTGTCACACCACTATCCCTCTTCTACCAGGTTCCAAAAGCTACAAAACTGGGCTTTTAGAAGCAAACTGACTGCTGTCAACCCTGCAACAAACTTGCAAAGTTCTGGTCAAGGGCTGCACTGCAGCTGAACAGTTCAGGGGAGTCATTCTGGGCAGACTCAGCCCATGTCCAAGGCACGTTCTTCTCCTATCACATGAACGTACAGCCGCAGGTCAAGCTTGCCTGACTGCAGACCCCACACGCAGCCACAGGCCTGGTACAGTGAAGTCCAAAGGCCTAAGAGAACCACTTACATTTCCTGGGCGCTGTCCCCCTTTCCCTGCCGTCTAAATCTGGAGATCGCAAGCAAAATGCTACGCTTACACAGGTAGCACTGTCACCTCCTCTTCCTTGAGGATAAATCGTGAGAGTGCAATACAAAGACACCAAGGGAAAAAAAAATACCCGATCTAATCCAAAGACATCTACCTCCCAACATTCAGCTTCCTGTGAACTACCTTCCCCCTCAAGTTTGGCTCTGGAGTCAGACTCCTCTGGCTTGGGACCAGGACATCCACCCTCTAGCTCTGGGGCTGTGTGCAGGTTACTTAACGGTCCTGAGTTCCCAGTTTCCTCATCTGACAAAATGAGGGTCAAACCTTAGCACTATGCACTATTTTCCGCGTGTGTCGCGCACCCCGACCTCGCCATTCTCCGGCACGGAGGGCCCCAGCTCTTGATCTCCCGCCCTTTCACGCTGAGTCCCAGGGGAGGCAATGCAGTCCACGCCTTCCGTGGAGGTCACGGCACTCGAACGCGAGCTGTGACTGTCACGGGCTTTTTCCTCCACGGGACGGGGTCAGGGGCAGGGACGCCCGGCCACACTGCACTCCCCCGGGCACGTGCAGTACGGTCAGCGGGCAAGGGGTACCCGGCTCCCCGACCGGCGCGGCGCCTCGCGGTGGTCCCCGCCCTCAGGCCTCACTACGTGCTCCCTGCCACGGCCCCGCGGAGCCGGTGCCCAACCCCACGCCTCACGTGGAAGTACGCCAAGAACCGCCGGAGTCAAGGGCCTGGGGACGACGGCCAGGCCCTGGTAGCTGCTGGCCCACAGCCACCGAAACACCCCTGCTCACCGCGCGCGCTACTCACCCGCGGACAGCGGCACCAGCCGCCGCGCAAGGCCACCGCCGCCATGTTGGTGGATTCCCTGTGACCTCCTCGCGGCGCGGCCTGATGGCGTCATCCGCTGCTTCGGCCGGGCGCAGCGCGGGCCTGGGAAAAGCCGGCCCGGGGGGGCGGGGCTCCGAGGAAGGGCAGGCGTCTGATTGGGCAGAACTTCCTGGATCCGTGATAGAGGCGGGCTCCGATCTGTGGTTGGTCGAGAGTACGAAGGGGCTGGGCCTGGTGAGAAATGAATTTAGTCCCGAGAGTTGAAGCCCTAGGAGTCGTGCAGTGTTGCTCGCTGAGCAAACTGCAGGCTCGAGGACCCAGCGAGTTTAGGGTCGGGTTCAGTTGCGTTCTGACTTTGTAAGTACAAAGGCTTGAGTTCGATCCCCTATACTGGAAATAAAAAAAAAAAAAACAACTTGGGCCGGAGGGTTAGCTCAGTGGTTCCGGCGCCTGCCTCGCAAGCGTAAGGACCTGAGTTCGACCCCCGGTTACCACATATAATGCTGGGCGTGGTGGCTCACGCCTGTCATCCCAGCACTCGGGAGGCAGAGACGGGAGGATTGCTGAGTTCGCGGCGGCTTGCCTGGGCACCATAGTGAGCTCAGGGCCAGCCTGAA
>PVIC010009325.1:0-45868 GCA_004025085.1 Thryonomys swinderianus
ACCACGCCCGGCCAGCCAACTCTAATTTTTGAGCATAGGAAAAATATTTATTTTATGTGAATTTCTTAAGAAAAAGTTAATGATCCTTACAGAAATCTCCTTCAATTTGAAACTCATTTCAATTTCATTCTGTCTGATAAAGAATTGTATCTTCCTATAAGACATTGTAATTCCATATATCACTGTAGCATTGCCTTTAATTAGTAATATTGTGCACATAGCAGTGGTACATTAGAAACAATGAATCCTGTAGTAAGGTAATAATATGATGTTGATCATTTGGGATTTATTTTATACTTTTAAAATAATAATAAAACATTATTTTGCTATAATATTGGGAACATTTGTAAGGTCAATTTAATAAATGGCAAATTAGACAAAGACAGAATTATGGGAACTATAAGCCTAAACTCATAATAAATTCCCAGTGGCTCTATTAAGATATTATAAATGATAAAATGGTACAAAAATTTGAATATATTTTACATGAATATACTCTTAATTTAGACATATAATAAAATCAATGTTTAGACCTCCCTGCTAATTATAAAAGTTCATTATAAACATTTGCATAACATTAACTTACATAAATTGAATCATTATTTTAGCAAATATAATGGTAGAGATTAAAATAAGAAATTGTTCATTGTTAAAGAGTTTTGATCAAGATTCATGATAGTGGGTAATATAGGAGGATATGTATTGATCTCATGTTTAGCTGCAGAACTCCTGCCATTTGGTCAGTGTTATGGATTCTGCTAACACTAAATAAATGGTCATCTGTAACTATGGGTCCCTGAACTCTTTCATAATATGGTTTTATAGTCTGAGAACAATGTTGTAGAGATCATAATCATATTTATGTTTTCCAACTTGTTTCAGTAAATGGTGCTAATAGTAGTTCTGATACCTAAAAGTGGTCCCATGGCTAAAATATGCCAAATAAACAAGTGCATTCTAAGAAAAGGAAAGAAGCCTCATTATGAACAAACTTTAAGCTTTCTGTGGTGGTTTCCCTGCACACAGGCTGAGAACAATATGAGAACTTCAATAGTCAATGTTTCTCACGAGTATAAACTGTTTGAGACCAGTGAATAGCAAAGTCAGTTAATGTGTAATTAACACAGTTGGAGATTTCAGTACAGTTTTCTCACTTGCTGCTAGAACAAGTACAAAAATGAAGATAAGATGAGCAACACTATCAAAGATCAAATTGATATTTAAAGAACACTCTATTTCAGAAAGGGTATTATTTTAATGCAAACACATAACAGCCAAATTCTACAACATTTTTTAAGAAGAGTTAATGCCGTTACTTCTCAAACTCTTTAGTGAAATTGAAAGGAAGCAGTGCTCCCAAATTCACACCTGAAAGCAACCATTTCATTGATTCTAAAAGGAGAGAAAGACTCAACCAAAAAAGAGAATTACAGGTCAACTCCCTAATGAACACTGATGCAAAAATCCTCAATAAGATATTGGCATATAGAATACAGAGAATCATCAAGCAGATCATACACCCTGACCAAGCTGGATTCATCCTAGGGATGCAAGGATGATTCAACATATGTCAATCAATAAACATAATACATTATATTAACAGACCCAAGGTAAAACACCATATGGTCATCTCAATAGATGCAGAAAAAGCATTTGATAAAATCCAACATGAATTCGTGATCAAAACCCTACAGAAAATTGGAATAGATGGATTTTATCTCAAAATAATAAAAGCTGTTTATGAGAGACCAACAGCCAGTATCATAATAGTCAAAAGGTGAAATGTTTTATGCTAAGATTAGGAACAAGACAAGGATGTCCACTATCAGCTCTCCTGTTCAGTATGGTGCTGGAAGCATTAGTCACAGCAATTAGACAAGAGAAAGAGTTAAAAGGAATAAAGAAAGGAAAGGAAGAATTTAAACTGCCATTATTTGCTGATGATATGATACTCTATAGAGAAGAACCTAAAAACTCAACCAAAAGACTGCTAGACTTAATTGACAAAATTAGTAGTGTAGCTGGATACAAAATCAATGCTCAAAAATCAATATCCTTTTTACACAGGCAACAGATTCATCGAGAGAGAAATTGGAGAGTCAATTCCACTCACAATGACATCCAAAAAAATGAAATATCTACCAATCATTCTAATTAACTCATGTCATATACTGGTATAAGTTCCCCAATGTTGAGTACAATTGTGAACTGTATATACAGTGTACCAATAAAGAATTCAATTAAAAATGGCAATTCTGGTTGAATGAATTCACTAGTTGTAATTTTCCAGTATAAAGGATACAAAATAAATTTTACATATGAAAAACACTGACATCCCATCATAGCAAAGTGTAAGAGAAAGAAAAGGTTTTTAAGACCTCAACACATGCTTATGGTAAAATTTCTTAACAAATCAAGAATAGATAGAAATGCGAAGCAATAAAATAATTTACAAAACAATAGCTCTAGTATAGTGCTTGGTAATAAAATTTTCTGCATTTGAGATTAAGGAATAAATGACCCCTTTCAACAGTCTTATTCAACATACTGTTAGAAAGTTCAATCAGAACATTAGGTCAAGAGTACAAAAAATATCTTTCTGAGTAGGAGGAAGGAAGTCACACTTTATTTATAATTCCTTCAAATTTTTTAGAAATTGTATAAAAACTAGTGGAGTAAATACTTGGATTTAACAATGTTTTATGATACAAAATCAATATAAAAATTCAATTATTATTCTATATACTACATGTGTCAGAAGCAATTGGAAATTGAAATATAAAAGCAAATTACCTTCTAAACTCAGGTACAAGTGTTCAACATCATGTCACTGGAGAAATGCAAATTCAAAATGTGAGATAGTGTATCATAGTTATTAGAAGAGCTAAACAAAATGAAGGAGGAAAACAAAAAAAAGCAGGGCACCCATGCATGTACACAGCACATTTTCAAGTACTAGTGACAATGCAGAAGTTCTCTAACCCTCATAAATTGCTAGCGGCAGAACAAAGTGGTACAGCTACACTGGAAATCAACTTGGTGTTTCCCTATAGGTTTAAATATACACTGACTATAAAGCTTCACAATGTAATTCTTAATTAATTATGTAAGCAGGAAAATGAAATTAGACCCAGAACAGTACACACGATATTTCCACTTAAATGATGCTTAAGAAAGCCAAACAGTCTATGATCATAAAAAGTTAGATAAGTCCTATCCACAGAGCTTAAATGGTTAGAATATTTTAAGACAGTTTACTTGGGGTGATGGAAACTGCATATTTATTGCTATGGTCGTTACTATAGGATACATGATTTCCACGAAGTGTACACCTGGAATTTCAAAAATAAATATTGTTCATAAATTTTACTTCATAGGAAAAAATAAGAGAGTGTTTTTCTCTATTAGGACTCACACTAAAAAAGTTCTCTTTGGGACTTCTTATGATTCCATATCATGTTATTTATTTCAGAAGTTATTAAAACACTTAGTTCTGTAGTTTGTACTTTCCAATTGTAACAAACACAAAGCCACCTAGACAAACATGCTAGACCAAAAATCTACAGTTTTCAAAGTTTCTATTTCTATTAATACAATGTGTATTTTAATTCTTACTTTAAAAATAAGGTTGCTTTATAAACATGTAAGAATGGCACTGTTTAAATCCATGTCAGGTATATAAGAAACATAAATCAAACTGGATTAAGCAAACTAAAACAGCTGAAAAGTATATAGTTTTAAGTATTCATATAATAGCTACCCACATATTATCGAAACTAGATTTTTATTTGAATCTCTCAGTCATCTTTTGTCTGCATTGGTTTTAATTCCAAACTAGTATGATCCCTGTGGGTAGCCTCCCAAAGCTGGGTATCTATGTATTTTTGACTCATGTTAAACATGTTTTTATTTATTGTTTTTCTTTATTAAAAATTTCAGCAAAATTTCCCAAAACAGTAATCACTGATGTAGCTTGGGTAAATCTCTGAAACAATTACTGTGGGAAAGGAGGGGGAAAACAATCTATCTCTGCCCTAGTTGGTGTTTGTCCCAGAACCATGATAGAGTCAATGTCCCCTAACAACATGAACACTGAATTTAATAGCTGTGATTCTGAAAAAGCGAATCAATATCCTTATAGTAAAAGTTTAGAATTTGAGTCTAGTCAGTCCATACCTATAATAAACAGAAAGTGGACAAAACCTACCATCTTCAGTAATTGAACAAGATGCTTAAATAAACCCTTTGCACAAAGTTGTTGTTCAAGAAATAGTGCATTAGGGGCCGGAGGGTTAGCTCAGTGGTTCCGGCGCCTGCCTCACAAGCGCAAGGACCTGAGTTCGATCCCCGGTTACCACATATAATGCTGGGCGTGGTGGCTCACGCCTGTAATCCCAGCACTCGGGAGGCAGAGACTGGAGGATTGCTGAGTTCGCGGCGGCTTGCCTGGGCACCATATAGTGCATTAAATGACAGGGTTTTAATGCTTACTTTTTCTGTGTAAAGTCATGATGCTCTTAAAATTGCAAAGTTTTCTCCCAATATCCCCTAATCTTTGTAAGCTCTAGAGTGTTCTTTCAGTGTAAATTTCTGTCTAAGGGAGAACTGTGAAAATCCCTTTCCTAATTTGTCTTCTGCTATTTCTGCATATTTCGTTTCTACTTCTACATTTTTCTTGTATGTCTACTAATTTGTGCCAGTGCTATTTCTAAGGGGCTAACTTTTGTATCACAGTAAAGATTCGAAAGGTAGGGCTGGAATAAGGCCACAAAAGGCACCACATCTCCTCAAATGGTGATTGACTAAAGACTTATGAATACAACACAGATTCTAGGTTTTATACTTGATAAAAGAAAACTAGATTATAGTGAATCACATACTCTGTCTCTACTGGTTTTCTTCATTTTCAAAAGTAACACTTTGCTACAGCTGGCCAAAATTAGGAGTAAAGTGAAACCTATGTCTTTCTTCCAAAAAAAAAAAATCAAACTAGATCACTATTCAGTTATTTAGATTCATTTTTACAAAACTCGGGGTGACCCAGCAAATATATATAAGACTAGTAGTAAAGAATATAGGGATTTGAGCTAACATTCTGGTGAGTAGAATACTCAAGAAACCTCTCTTTGCCCTGGGTTTTTAATACTTCACCTACACATCTGATCTTTGGTAGTCATAAGGCAATGATTTTACTACTCATTCGGCTCCAGATTTCATAGTGTTAAAGAGCAAATACCTTCTTTTTCCTGCTGCAGAAGGAATAACTCACCACTGGTGCGTTAAGTAAAGGAATAAGGAAAAAAATAAAAGGTCTCTATCTGATTATCCAGACCAGGTTTCACTTGAAGTAAAACTAGTCACTGGAGCCTTTGCTTGCAGCACCAGTTTTACAACCCTTTCTAGTTAGACAGCTGTCTCAGTTACATGCACATGAACCAACCAATTGCTTTGTGGATTCACCCAGTTTAAGAAGATTTTTCTGTCACTTGCAACTAAAAATATTCTAGTAGATTTAAGACCCCTATCAGTAAAATGGCAAATAGTTACTAATAACTTGTAAGAAAAAGAGATTAAAGGACTATTAAAGATAAAGTACTTATAAAAATGTTAGGGAACATAAGTTTTCCAAGAAATAAATTGTTGACTTTTTCTGGGCTTTCAATCTTTAGAGCTGCAGCATCACACTAAAATCCTATCCTGTACTTTGCTAAGGCTGAAATGACATGATCTATAATAGAGGATTTCATGGGACCTAATGGGTCATCAGAGTTCAATTTGATGCATTGTTAAAGCAAAAGAAGGACCAACACAGGACTCTAAGTGCATCTAACTTCATTTAGATTCCTTTAACCACTAACCATAATTTCAATGAATGTAATGAGGGTAAGCGTAAGCCAAGTCTCTGCTAAGAACACAAGATAATCAGGTCAGTTTCCCAGAGAGCTCAGAGGGCAGTTCCCCTTCTCAGAGAAGACTTGATTACTTGCCTCCAAAGGTTGCTGTGCCATTATGATTAGGAATCTTGTGAATTAGGAGGAGATAACTCTGTCTAGGTTTCCATATTCACGGTATTCTACGTGCAATTTTGCACTCCACACTCGTATATAAATAGAAGGTGAAAGAATGTATGAAAATTGACTAAGATTAAAGAAGAGTATCTGGGGCTGGATATTTAGCTCATTGCTTCCAGTGCCTGCCTCACAAGTGCAAGGTCCTGAGTTCAATCAGGTAACCACATACAACAATATTGGGCATGGTGACTCACACCCACTCGCAATCAGTACCACATACCACAGTGCTGGGCGTGGTGGCTCACACCTGTAATCCCAGCGCTTGGGAGGCAGAGACAGGAGGATTTCTGAGTCTGAGGCTTGTCTAGTCTACATAGTGAGCTCAGGGCCAGCCTGAACTACAAAGCTAGACCCTGTCTCAAAAAAAAAATCTGCTATTGAATCTCAGTATGCCCTAAAACTAGGAATAGACACAACATGACTCTAAGTGTGGCCTTGTACCACTGGCAGAATATACCATGTGTGATTATTCAAATTCCTTCACTGACCCTCATACTTGGAGGCCACATTTCAGTAGATATAAGACAGAATTCATTAAATTGAAATTGTAATAAGATTCCCTGATGACCTCTATATACACAAAAGTTTGAGAAACAGTAATATAAGTAAGGTTTATATTCTTCTACGCATTCTAGCCAATTATTTTGTTTATAGCTGACATGAACACTGATTACATCATAGGTTTTTTTTTTCTTGTTAAAACTGTCTTGTAAGTAGTTTCTCATCACAAAGGAACTTTCACAGTTGGCAATGGGAACGGTACTGACATGACCATGCCAAAACCAGTCCAGCTTTTTAAGATATATGTTACACTGATATTTTTCAATGGTTTCTTGCATAGCACATTTGTATCCAGAGGATGCTGAGCAACTGAGCATTTTTAATAATAATAAACCCTTTGCTACTTGAAAACAATAAACACAATCACATCAGTTCTGTTTTTAAAACAGCAGGTCCCAGTTTCTTTGCCAGCAAATTTACTCATCCAAAAGTTCGATGGGAAATTTTAGCACATATATCTCATATGTGCATGGCATCAGGTTATTTTGGCACAGTTACATCGGATTAAAGATCCTCTGAGACATCCTGTACATCTACACAAAATAACTCACCATGTCTGAAACTGTCAGTGACTGATCTCCAAACGCTCACAGTCTGCCCAGCCATAGTGCCTTACGTAACAGTCTACCTACAGCTAGGCTTATGGCCAAGTACTGCAAATAACCAAGAACGTTCCCAAATACTGTCAACTGGCTGCATAGAGGCATGAGGAAAATAAAACAAATCCAGGAATATAAGTATCTAAATAAAAAACAAGTACTCATATGGCTTGTATTCTAGGGAAAAATGAAAAGAATACAAAAGAGGCAATGGTAAACAAAAACACTTTAGGCTTAAACTTATGTCATTATTTTCCAGTACACAGAGAAACATATGAATTTAACTTAATTACATCCATAGGAACAATCTTTCATCCGGGCTGTCAAATACTTCTAAAATACAGTTAGTTGTCCTATACTTTGTCAATATCAAAGAATGCTAGGCTCTCTTGAGTTGTTGAATATTTCAGAAAATTTTTGAGCACTGTATAACCAATCTCATTTCTAGAGGTGTGAGAATTAATCTCATCATAAAGAACAATTATTTCACACTGCTTTCTCAGAGGTCCCAGGACTGCAGAATAATTAAACCTCCATCCCCAGACAGTATTAATACATTTTTTACTGTTTCCAGTCATTTTTCTTTATCATGTAAGCCCAGCTTGGGGGTCTTGCTTCAAAAGGAGGAGAGGTACAAATGATTTTACTTTTGGAATAAAGTTATTTTAGATGTAATTCATTCAGAAAGCTTACATTAAAGGACTGACTTCATGCCAGAACCTATGGTAGAAAGACAGTCAAATGACACATTGTCCCTCTTACCAAAAACTAAAATCTAGTGATGATCTAGAGTGGCTTGATTTTCATCCTTCAAGTGCTGATATTTAGACAGTAATGATAATGCCCTATTTTCTAGTACTTTTCCTCATCATAAGAATTTCCTTCTTCCTACCTTTCATTTACATAATATTATACTTAAAAGTGACCTCTTACTATCATGCTTTATCTAGCAATTTTGTTTGATTTTTGCTTCAACTACTCTACTAAATAGTTTTTGTTTTCCCAGTGTCTCACTTTCTCCATGAATGATTTGATTTAGCATTTATTTAAATAAAATTCTGTGCTATGTTTTGTCACTATCAAACCATTCATTCAAAGCTTACTGGGTACCAGATAAGGTCCAGATGCTGAGTTGGCACTAAGGTCTATCAGTGACCCAGTCAGGCAGCCATCTTTCTGCCACAGCGGTGACACATTAAAGGAATAAGTCTGCTCATTTGTAAAATGCATTAGCATCAGTGAAGCTGAACTCATGGCATTCCTGCCTTCTTAAGCCTCCTCACTAAGCTTCCTTTTTAGAACCTTTTTATTGTGTTTATTAATATTCTTTTGAAGAGTTTGTTTTTAAACTATTTTTATTCCTCCCTCTTTTAATGAGATGTCATCCTTCTATCATTTATTTATCTCAACTCAGTTTCCATATCAGCCTAAAATTTTCTTCAGCTTCAGACTTTCATATCTCTGTGAATTACCTTTCCCCACCAACATATGTTAGAGAATATCCAAATCAATATACACAAAGTTTAATTCATCATATTCCCTCATCCAGTACCCTCCACTATATTTTGTATCTTATCCAGATATGGTATTAATCATTCTAATCTAGGTAAAACTCTCAAGGATCACCCTCAATTTTTTTCTTTTCAGTAGTTCTCCCTATCCTTAACACTAAAATTAATATAAAAGATAATTTGAATATTTTTGAATATTTCTCCACTTGGACTTCATCATTTCTCTCACAGTCTAAGTAAAGACTAGATATGTTGGCTTCACCATGACATCACTTCCTGCTAGGTGGTGTTATGCCAAATTCTAGTCCTGTACAGCATTCAGATCAACTTCTGTGCTAAAATCTCCTGAACACCTCTTAGCAACAAAAATTCAAATAAGGGCTGGAGGGCTAGCTCAGTGGTTCCAGCGCCTGCCTCGCAAGTCTAAGGTCCTGAGTTCGATCCCCGGTAACCACATATAATGCTGGGTGTGGAGACACGCCCACCAACAATCAACACCGCATACCACAATGCCGGGCGTGGTGGCTCACGCCTGTCATCCCAGCACACGGGAGGCTGAGACAAGAGTATTGCTGAGTTCGTGGCAGCTTGCCTGGGCACTATAGTGAGCTCAGGGCCAGCCTGAACTACAAAGTGAGACCCTGTCTCAAAAAGCAAAAAAAAAAAAAAAAAATTCAAATAAACATCTCTTGAGACAGACTTAATGCATAGTTAATTTTTGCTAAAATGAATGGTCGTATACCACAGATGCTGAATCTCCCCTGGGACTTGAATATTATTGTATTAATATAGTATATATAAAGACAAAGTGTAAAACAAGAATATTCTTACACATTACTACTAAAATTTCAAAAGCTCTGAAGAATGTATTGTTAAGAATAAAGAAAAATAAGATCAGATGATTTAGCCAGAGTCCCCAGGTATGCATATTTGTTAGAATTAATCTTTCCATTGAACAAATCAATTAATTTATTTATTAATACATTCAGAGAGATTGAAAAGCTTATTTTTTTTTTTTGAGACAGGGTCTCACTTTGTAGTTCAGGCTGGCCCTGAGCTCACTATGTAGCCCAGACAAGCCTCGAACTCAGCAATCTTCCTGTCTTTGCCTCCCGAGTGCTGGGATGACAGGCGTGAGCCACCTCGCCCTGCACTTGCGGTATGTGGTATTGATTGCTGGTGGGCGAGAGTTGCCACACCCAGCATTCTATGTGGTTACCGGGGAGTGAACTCAGGACCTTGCGCTTGCGAGGCAGGTGCCGGAACCACTGAGCTAAATCTCCGGCCCTTTGAAAAGCTTATTTTTAAAAGGAACACATCTCTGAAAGACGGTGTCCCTTGTTTCTTAAAATAAAAAAAAAATTCGGAAATACTTCTGTACATGAAATATTCTTAGATAAAATTTATCTACTTGATAACATTCTAGAACATAAACAGTGATTGTTAACATAAAGCAAATATGTAGGTTACTCAACTGCATAATACAGTCAATAACAATTCCCTACAATTACTAACAATTACATGGTGATTGAACTCATGAAATATTCCAATCCAAAACTTGTAAGCTTACTTAAGGTGCCTTGCTTCGGAGATAATTTAGCTGTTTCTTCATTCTATTACACTAACAATTAAGGTAGGAGTTTACACAAATTGCCTACTCATTTGTCCCTTGTTTCATGAAACTATTTTTCTTTAGAGTTAAATTAATCATTTCTTTTCATTGTAGTAATTTTTCAATAATTATTTTGGGTATCTTTTGCATGAAGCACTTATGCAATGACATTTCTTTCTGACAATGCTATCAATAATTGATGTATAAAGTCTGAAAGTATAAAAGATGCACCATTAGGAAAAACCAATGATGTTTTTATGACTTTATGCAGCAAATTTGTCAGAGTTTAAGGTTATTGGTACTAAATCCTAAAAGTTGTTCAACAGACTATTTTCCTTGCTTTCAGCCTAATAATAAAACCTTCAGAAATAATCATATGGTTTATACTTTCATGAGGCCAGATTATTCTTATCATATGCTGGGAAGCATCCAGCATTGTCTGATCAATGAAGCATCCTTGATTACATCCCTTTTTGGCATATACACACCATGCATAATTCTGGACTCTTGGTGAAGCCAGCTCTCTTTCTGGTATCATATTAAAATATTAACGAAAACTCTTAAAGAGGATTTGTTCGTTTAATCTCGTTTATGCTTTTGTATAATCTGTATACACATTAATGTATATTTTTGCATATAAATTTCATATCATGTATTTCATGATAAATTTATATATCCATAGATTTCAAGTATATGAAATGTAGCTGGAAATGTAGACAACAGTCTCTGGGGTGTTTTTATAACATCTGAACTGTGCTTAACCTTTTCTGTTATATAATTTCCCTATAAGAAATAAAATAAAAAATCACACTTTATAAATAGAAAATATGTATTGTAATGCCCAGCAATTTTATATTCCAAAGACAGTAGAAGGACTTGACTTCCTAACAAAGTTCAAAAAAATCATTTTCTTCTGCAGTACTAGATTTTGGAGAATATACAGCATACAATTTCCCCTTATCTGCAGTTTGACTTTGCACAGTTCTGGTTACCTATATTGAATTGTGTTCCAAACATCTTAAATGGACAATTCCAGAAATAAAGAATTCCTGAATTGTAAGTTATTTGTGTTCTGATTAAAGAATTAAACCATGCTCTGCCTCACTTGGGACATTTATCTACAATACACACGCGGTTCTTGTGTTCGCCAACAGGTAGTGAGGTTGGTTGTCAGGTCAGTTGCTACTACATCACAATGATTATGTTCACCTAACCTTTGTTTTACTTCATAAAGGCCAAAAGCGCAAGAGGAGTAACCCTGGCAAATTTGACACACCTAAGGGAAACTCGAGTGCTTCCTTTCAGTGAAATGGAAAAGTTCAGAGCTTGATAAGGACAGAAAACAAAAATTATGTATGGAGGATCTAAGATTCACGGGCAATCATTATCACTAAATGCTTACAAGGTCTAACATACAAATTAAACTTTTGGAAAAAGGAAGAGAGAAAGACATTATCCAGTACTTGGGGCAGTCACTTAAGATTCTGCAGCAGGTTTCCCCAGTAGTATGAGGCAAGCTACTGAATGTTTTAGTAAAAATATTGGACAAAGCATAATATGCTCTAAAAATAATATCAGTTTAATATTTCTTTTGCAATGGTTACACTTTTTAAAATTTTATTATTATTATTATTATTATTATTGAGACAGGGTCTTGCTTTGTAGTTCAGGCTGGCCCTGAGCTCACTATGTAGCCCAGGCAAGCCTCAAACTCAGCAATCCTCCTGCCTCTGCCTCCCGAGTGCTGGGATGACAGGTGTGAGCCACCACGCCCGGCTGCAATGGTTACACTTTTAACTCGTGGCCCTCATGCAAGGATTTGAAGCAGCTCTCCTGAAAGGATTATCCTTCTAATTTAGTAACATCCCTGGGAGAAGAGTTGCTCAAGTGCTGTAAAATCTACCCCTGCATTCAAAAGAGTTAACACTGAAGGCAAAACATGACTCAGGTGCTCTTACGCTGTGCTGCTGATAAGCAAAGGCTGTTTTGTTTGTTCTCTTCAGTTCTAAACTCCATCATTTTCTTAATGTTCCTTTTAGGAAAAGGAGGGGGGAGCATGTTATGTGAAAAGGCAGCATCTGTTTTCCGTCCTTTCAGCATCATGTGACAGGCTTGGTTGAATATTTATCTGTGACTAATAGAGACCTCTTTTCTTGACTCCAATTGACTCACTGCACTTTGAAAAGGTGGTGATATTAACATCCCAGTTACCACCTCTGGGACTGCTCACAAATAAAAGTGTCTGCTGCTCTGTTTGTGTTAGATGCACCTGTGTGGAAACTTCCACCAGATAAACAATGGCCTCCATTCGCTAGTATTTTTCAGGCTCATGTAACATTGCAGTTTTATTTCTTACTACTTCCCTGATAAAGCCAACTGGAACCACTGTCTTTTGACAGTACACACTGTGTTCTTGAGTGATTCCAAACTCTTGCTGGAGATTTTGATCTGGAGTGCCTTTGTCAGTATGTATTACCAATTTACTGACCTTTTGAGACATAAATCAAATTCCCTCCCATCCGTGATGATTTCCTGAGCTCTATTCAACAAGCATATATTATTTTTTTTTTTGAGACAGGGTCTCACTTTGTAGTTCAGGCTGGCTCTGAGCTCACTATGTAGCCCAGGCAAGCCTCAAACTCAGCAATCCTCCTGCCCCCGCCTCCCGAGTGCTGGGATGACAGGCGTGAGCCACCACGCCCGGCACTGTGGTATGTGGTATGTGGTATTGATGGCTGGTGGGCGTGAGTCTCCATGCCCAGCATTGTATGTGGTTACTGGGGATCGAACTCAGGACCTTGCACTTGTGAGGCAGGCGCCGGAACCCCTGAGCTAACCCTCTGGCCCAGGGCACTGCTATTTCTATATCACTCCAACTATTGTTATCACAAGATAAACACATATTATTTTCATATATGTTTTTAAATACTTTTTGTCCAAAAAGTATCTAGTCTTCAAAATTGTGAGTTATGTCACTGTCATGAATGTTCATCTTTATTTAATTTTCAGTGGAATCAGAATATAGTACTAAACACTTAATATGCATTATCTCATTTTATTCTTACAGCTGCTCTGCAAGTAATTTTAGCATTCTCATTCTAAAAACAGGAGGAAATTGAGATGCAAAACATTTTATCTTTCCAAAAATATTCTCAGTTATCCAAAGATACAGTAGGAATTCAGAGCAGTTGCCAACCTACTACTTCTCAATGTTCTACCTTGTGTTAAGTAGGAGTTAAATATAGTTCCAGCATTATTTGATGGATCTATTTAAGATAAATATTATAGAATCATTTTTAGATATCTAGTTAAATGTCTTGTTTTTTTTCCCACATAATTAACATGACCTTTTCCCTGTAGCTAACATAACACAGTGACTTTCACGGGCCAACTGCATTAGAATTGAGAGGTACTAGTTAAAGACTTCTGAACAGCTCTCTGAAGTTATAGAAGTAATTGGGGGAAAATTGAGTTTATAAATTTCCCAGGTGAAGCTTATACACTTTTTATGAAGCTCTGGCTACCACAAAATGTACGGGGTTTGGTTGTCTATTACAATGCCTTTTTGTAATAGGCCTGGTTGGACAGGCAGCATTGACAGTTTCACACAAGTGTTGCAGGCTACAAACCTGATGCTCTGATAAGATGCCCCACCTGGCACCCCATGTCATTCACGTAGGCAGAGACTGCTACAGAAAGCATCACCATAAGCAGTCTAGCCCTGGGTGTGCTGCTTCCTTTAAGAGGTCTAACAAACTCAGAATCTTCTGAGCCTATCAGAGTTTCCACAAAGGAAACAATGAAAACCTTGTATACTCATCACCTTCCACTATAGAGAAAGAAGGCAGTCTCACTCTTCTTTATCTAGCAACCTATTTGTGCTAACTTAGGCCTTTTTAATCAGGAGCTACTTCTAAATTTAGACTTTCATTCATTCAATATTTTTTGTCATATTTAGAAATGAAGTATTTGGCTTAAAATGAAATCTAGATGGCAAAAGAGAAAAAGATGACAACATAAATGTAGAAGAGAAACTTAGAAAAGGAGGAATGGGGCATGGATGAAGAGGTTAAGAATGTGTTGCAGAGGGCATATGATCAATGTATTATATGCATATATGTAAATATTACAATAAGCTTTAATTTGAGTCTGTATATAGCATTTAATATTCTCAACCCCCATGTAACTGTACATATTGAGTTTGAGGGTGAAAATCATGATTTTAACAGTATCTGATTTTTCAGAATCTATTGCCAGGCTAAGCTTGTGAGTTGATTGGTCTCATTTTTAGTTAACAAGTTATCCCCTATTTGTTTGGTCACATCATGACATTTAACTTCCCAACTATGTTTGATAGAGATATATTATGATTTTGAAAATTGTTATAATATAGAAAACCTTTCTTTCCTTCTTTCTAGATTTGTAGTACCTCTTTTCTGAGTAAGCCTTTCCTCATACAAGAAGTCAAATGGAGGAGGTGCCACATTTTCAGATGTTTTTTGTGCTATAAAGAGAAAACACAGTGCTAAGCCTTCCTCAGGGATTTTATTGAGCTTTCAAGTGACACCCACCCATTGATCATCTGTCTCAGAGATTTCAGCAGGGACAGAATCTTGAGTAAGAAGAATCATCTGTATTGATAAGACCCTTATGTTCAACATGAAGAGAATGGTTGTTTTCAATTTATTTATTCCCATGATGTATATAGAAGATCTGAGCAGCAAAATGAAGCAAAATGCACATATTCAGCATGCTTGCACCAGACATGTGTAATACATCGAGGTATACAGTGAGAAGAAATTTAAAACAGAATCCCAGAAGGGACCCCCCCCAAAAAAAAAACACTGTCAGTTTCCTTAAAAGTGACAAAAAAATGTATCCCAGGAAGTATGGTTGAGCTTGGTCTCCAAGATAAATTTATAATAAGTAGTCACACATGCAGGTGGTTAATGACATGTTTTTACCAATGTGAACATTTGACGTTTTTGAGAATAAGCATCTTTTTTAAAAAAAGTATCTGACGAGCAAAGATTATTACAACTTTGGGCTGGTATAGTGCATGGTTAGCATCACCAGGCCTGAGGTTCTAGTCTCAGCACTGAAAACAATAAAATAAATAAAATCTAAATAATATTAGACCATTGTGTTGAACCGGACTGCCTATCCTTTGCCTTTCTTTATAAACTTTGAGTCATTCTTATCAATATCATCAAGATACCTGAAGAAAACAAATTTTAATCACATTGTTTATATAAATTATGTTGGAACTAACTAGTATTTTTAATAAATTGGGTCTCCCAATCTGGACATTCATCTCTCCATTTATATCATTTTTTATTCATGTCAGTAATTTTCCCATTTATATATACATTTTGATAGATCTATGTCCACAGTTTTTATTTTTGATGGTATTATAAATGATATTTTAAAATTTTAAATTCCAGTTCTAACAGTTCTCAGGAAAAGGTCTATATATATGACCTTGTATTCTGCTACTCCCTATTTGCTTATTAGCACTGGGAAATTTTTTTTTAATATGCTGGTTGTTTATACAGATACATATAATCATTATATCTGCAAATTAAAGCAGTTTTATTTTGCCTATCCACCCTGTATAAAAAACTTTCTTTTGTTCTATGGCTCTAGAGGGGCCCCCCAATACAATATAAAATAGAAATGATAAGAGGAGATATCTATCCTATGCATTTTTGTCATTGTAAATAACATTCAATTTCAATCCTGACATATTTTGTTATAATTAATATGTGTGTCACACTTTATTTATAACAAACATAAAATTTATTTTATTATTTTATTAGTGCTGTAGATAATTAACTTGTTTTGCTCTGGTAGTCAATTTTATGCCAGTTATAGTGCCTTAATATTTTTCTTAAATAACCCTTAACATGCAGACTCCATTTTAACAGTACACATTGGCTTTCAAACATATAGCTGTGAAATTTTTCATACTTCCCATCTTCCTTCTTTTACTTTCACTTTTAAAATTATATTCCATGTGTAACAATTAGTACATCAGTACACAACACTAACATTCTTGTGAGAAGCTAGTATGTTTACACAGCACATCTTAATTCCCTTTTCATCCCTTTTCCTTTTCCTCCCTTCTTGCTGGTCATTAGGGAAATGCAAAGCAAAACAGTGAGGTTTGATCTCACCCCCAGAAAGAATGATCATCCTGCAGAAATCAAACAATAACAAATACTGGAGATGATAAGTGGGGAAGGAGAAGAAACACTCCTGCTGGTGAGACTGTAAACGATGGAAATCAATATGGGGATACCTCGAAAACTGAAACTAGACATTCCACTTTACCCAGCTATTCCCCTACTTACTCTACTTTCATTTTTGACCAAACCTTTTCTACACCATTCCCTTACCCTTGCTTTAAACTTTATTTGCAATTAAGTATTCTAAATAAACCAGCAGTAATTCATTCACCAAGGCTTCTTCAATAGATTTTGATTACTCCTTTAACTCATTCTCTAGTAGTTCCTCATGAATAATTCAGACCGTCAACCTTACTCAAGATTGGCATAGTGGAAATTATTATTTCACAGTCTTGATATCTTAAGAATTATTGGTGAAAGCAAAAGCTTTGGCTAACTTTTCATTTGTTAAATAGTTTTAAAATGCAGCTGTGCTTTTTCTTTGTTTTTTATGTTGCTCCTGAGGAAGCTGAAGTAAGATTAATGTTTTCACCATTATTCTCACTAATTTAATTATTTTCTTTACAGGAACAAGGTGTTTGTTTTTTTTTTTTTGAGACAGAGTCTTGCTTTGTAGTTCAGGCTAGCCCTGAGCTTACTATATAGCTTAGGCAAGCCTCGAACTCACAGTAATCCTTCTGCCTCTGCCTCCTGAGTGCTGGGATTATAGGCATGAGCCACCATGCCTGGCAAGAATTTTTTTTCTTAAAGCAAAACTTTATTATTAGAATATTTATTGGTTAGGTTGGTCATTTTTTTTCCTAACTTAAATGGTACTTCTGTTTTCTTTTGTATAAACTCTAGCTCAAAAATATTTTTTTGCCTGTCTCCCATTTCATTCACAATCTACTTAAATATTTTTCTTTTGTGAAAATCTCAGACAAAACATTTCTATTTTGTCGCTCTGCTCTTGCTCAATATTCCATATTATAATCCTCATTATATTCCTTATTACATTTTTGTTTCTAATTTTTTCTTCATTATGATTTGGCCCATTGTTTCACATCTTTTCTGAAATTGGATTGGCTCACTGAGCTCTTGGTGTATTGTTCTGCACTACTGTATTTATATTTCTGATTCTATATATTAAAATTATAGCCAAATCTTGTTGAATTTAATTGGAAGTATTTTCTACAGTATTCTGTTGCCTTATTGATTTTTTTCGGGGGGGGTGATTATCAGAAAAAAATTGGTAAGTTAGATAGAAATTGATATGCAGTTAAAGGTATTTGTGCCTTCAAAGAAGTCAGAACAAAACAACAGAGACAAAACAATTGACTGGAGATGCAAGATGGAGACACAATGGTCAGGCTTTCATCCCTCTCTAAGAGATAGTAACTGGATATTATACTCTAATTACCACCACCTGGTCCAGTAAGTCCAGACAGACATCAGTTACCAAAGTGGGTGTCTGGACCATTTGAACCTATTCCTTATCCAAAATACCTTTGTTTATTCCACGTACCCTTGCTACATGACTTGTATTCCTATTAGATCAGTATGAGCTAAGTGGCTATACTCATTATTCTATCAGTTAATGGCAATTTGAGCCACATTATACTCATACTGTGATTTTGCTATATAAATTACTGCTAAAAAGGGCCCTCAATGGCTTCCCCATTTGGGACTTTGCCTGGAAATCTAGGATCTATTATTTCTCCTTTTTTCCAATAAAATTCTCCTAACTTCTTTTGATTCATGACTTTATTCCCGGATGCTGTAGGACTGTAAACCTAACACATTTGATGTCTAATAGATTGAATTACAGTTCTCTGATATAATTTTGGAGGCCCCACCAAGATAATTGGAAGGAAGTAAGAGCTTCCTTTTGTTTCATACCTCTAAGTATTTTGACCAGATTCTGGATTTGATTCATTTAGGTAATCCAAAATTGTCATCTATTGTTTTCTGGTTGAGTGCATTTTTTTCTTTTTTGATTGCTTTCATCCTGTTAAAAATTGAGAATATGAAAGATTTTAATGTGGGTTTCTGTGATGGAACTTTTGTTTTATTTTTTTCACAAGCAGGAATTTGTATTCTTGACTTGTTTGTAGTTATGAGATTGGTCTGTTACTTACCGCTTTTAGAATGGTTGTTGGATGAATGTGCCCAAGGACTCACCCAGAGGATATGAGACAGGCTTTGGAAATTCACCTATGTCAGGCATGTGCATCAGGAAATGGTAATATGCTTCTCTCTGTAACCCTAAAAATATTTTTCCTTTCAAACTAAGCTCCTAAATCCCTAGAAAGTGAGTGCTTATTTTAAGAACACCAAATATAGGCTTTCCTTTATATACTATGTAATCCTCATCTCTGGATTAGAAGGGAATCAGAATTCACACTAATCAGGAAGGTGGATATGAGGGTTTGGGCTGGTCCCTGAGCAGGGGTTTCTCATGTTTCTGTCAGGAGAAGCCCTGGTTCTAAGATACAGTAGAAAAAAACTTATCTCTGTATGACACTAGAGAAACTACTTCAGAAGCACACACTTGTATGAGTTCAAAAACTAAAAGATAAAAATAAAGCTTAAAAGAGCATCTGCAGTCTGTACATTGATTCTCTATTCTCTCTCTAAGTTTAAAAAAATAGTTATTTAGGAAGGGAAATCAAAAGATCACAGATAGGCAAATTCCGGATCTTCTCTTTGACATGAACACCTGTAGATGCAAATGAGCTCTAGAAAGTATGACAGCTTTTATAGAGTGGGAAATTTCCATAGGAAATTTGGTGTGGGAATGTAATGAAGGGAAGGAATAAATATGATTCAGAAAGAAAATAAAAGAGTATGTATAAAGGGGGTGGGAAGGTGTGGGTAGATAGGGATATGGGTAAAAATGAGAATTAACTTGTGTTATATACTGGTACAAATTCCCCAATGTTATATGTGATTGTGAGATGTATATAAATTGTACCAATAAAGAATTCAATTAAAAATTAGTTATTTAGTTTCTTTGATTTTGGGTTGAAAATGAGGTCAGAATCAAGAGTAGATTGTGTCTATGTCCATATGTTTTGCTAAGGAGTGGAGATCCACCTTGGAAAGTTTTCAGTCTTGATTGTCTTTCTGCAACTGAGCTGGAAAGAATTTAGTTCTTGTGCTCCGAATAGAGTGAGTATACTCTCCCTTTTCTACTGTTCTACCTCTAAAGAACAACACAATTGTCAAGTATTTTGCCCAAGACAATCTTCTTCTCTGTGGCTGTTGGATTTCAGAATCATTTCCAGAATAGTGAGACATCCTCCCTATAATCCTAGCAGAGTCAAGCTGAATTTCACTTAGCTTTGAGTCCCATTCTTTAAAAGCTGGAAGGTTATTTATTCCTTCCCCTCATTACATCCCCACACCATGAGATGTATATAAATTGTACCAATAAAGAATTCAATTTTAAAAAAGCTGGTTTAGATTTAATCATCAAACTTGCAGGGAGTAAATCTAAAAGTTTTAGGCCAAATTTATTAGCCTTTCAGCCCTTAAACAAAACTGGAAATTAACTCTTTTACTTTTCTCCCCTTAAAAACACTATGCCACCGAGTAGCCTGACTGGTTTTTAGAGTACAGATATGTTTATTAATTTAAAAAAAACTCCTATTACAAACTGAGTTTCTATAGCCATGGGTGCACATATGTCGCTATGGTATGATTCTTTTAACTCTTTCATATATACCTAGCAGGGGAATACCAGTGTCAAGTAAGACCTTGAATCCTAGGTTTTTAGAATCTCCACCCTGATCTCCATAGTGGTTGTACCAGTCAACATTCCCACCAACAATGGAGAGGAGCTCCTTTCTTACCATAGCCTCTCCAGCATTTGATATTTGATTTTGTGATAGCAGCCATTCTTTGTGCAATGAAATGTTGTTTTGATCAACATCTTTTGAGTATTTCTTCATATGCCTCTTAGCTGTGTTTGCTTCTTCCTCTGAAAGTTTCTGCTTATTTCAGATGCTCAGTTTTGAATTGGGTCTTTAAATTTGGGAGCACTGATATTTTTAAGCTCTTTATGTACTCTAAATAGTAATCATTTGTCTGAGAAATAGCTGGTAAAAATTCTTTCCCATAATGTAGGTTGTCTTTTTGCTCTGTTAGTGGTTTCCCTTGCTGTGCAGAAACTTTTGAATAAGATGAGATCCCAGTTGTTGATTCTTTCTGCTAGTTCCCATGTTTCTGAGGTTTTGTTCTTGGAAGCATCCCAAATGCCCATCAATGAGAGACTGGATAAAGGATACGTAGAATTTTTTTTATAAAATGGAGTATTACTCAGCCATAAAGAATGATAATTTGAGTCATTTATACTTAAATGGATGTACCTTGAGGACATACTCATAAATGAAATAAGTAGGACACCTGTGTATAATTATTTATCTTTTCTCTCGTATAAGAACTGAAGGTGTAAATGAATGCCAAAATATATGATAAGTAAGGTAAAATGGGATGAAAATGCACAAAAGAAAAAGAGAAATGGAAGGTTCTAGGTAGTAAGGAAGGTAAAAATTTGGTAGTAAAAAAGGGAAACAAAGCTTACATATAGGGGGTGGGGGTTTTAGGGCGGTCAGGGGAAAGGGGAAAATAGGGATCAAGATATGTCATGTACAGGTATAAATGCTCAATGTTGAATGTGATCATAATGTATGTGTAAAGTGTACCAACAAATTCAATTTTTAAAATAAGTTCTAAGTAATCATGTTTTAATACAATGTTAGACAGAAATAACGATTAAAGGTGGGCCAGATCAGTCTTCAGAAGATGACCTTTGTTTTGCCATGATTCATCTTTAGAACATCTCAGAGATGGGCTAACTGAGACCCAGCAAAGGAAGCCTAATATGATGAATATGATGCTTGTGTCACGTGATCACAAGAAGAGTAGCCCAGGATAAGAGCAGATCTTGCCAGCTCTCATACCTCTAGTTCCACTTTGATATGGCCAACACTGGATGGAATTAAGTCTAAGGAATGCCTTAAATTGGGTACAAAGGAAGGGTGACAAACAGGGACACCTTCTCTCCTGTTTATTTTCAAAACAGAAAAAACTTTCATAGGTAGACATCTGGAGCAGGGCAGACTGGAGCCTTGGAAGGCCTTCTTACCCATGTTCTAGAACACTTAGCTCCAAAATGTGTGATTTGGTCACTTTCTATTCTCAAAGTAGTCTGAGAGTCTCTCAAAATAAAATAGTTAAAATTACCTTTAACAATTTGTCCCCTTGGGGAGAACAGTTACATGTGGAAACCAAAATAGCAGTTTTAGCTATCAGCTGTGCCTATCAAACAAAAATAGCTATTAAAAATATTCAAAGTGACTGGGCGTGGTGGCTCACCCCTGTAATCCCAGCACTTGGGAGGCAGAGGAAGGAGGATTGCTGAGTTTGAGGCTTGCCTGGGGTACATAGTGAACTCAGGGCCAGCTTGAACTACAAAGCAAGACCTTGTCTCAAAAAGAAAAAAGAAAGAAAGAAAGAAAGAAAGAAAGAAAGAAAGAAAGAAAGAAAGAAAGAAAGAAAGAAAGAAAGAAAGAAAAGAAAGAGAAGAGAAGAGAAGAAGAGAAGAGAAGAAAAGAAAAGAAAAGATTCAAAGTGAAAGGAATGGGGTAGGATAAGAAGGGAAAGAAAAATTTGATGATTAAACTAAAGGAAGCAAAGCTCATACATATAGAGGTTGAAGGCTTGGTGGGGACAAAGGAATGGGGAAAAATGAGAAGTAGTGTCATGTGCTAGTACAAATTCCCAATGTTGATTGTGATCACAATGTGCATGTGATAATATAATCAATTTAAAAATAACAGTGACAATAGTTATTATAGCAACCCTTGGCCAGCGAGTGTATTTTGTTTTAAATGCAATGGTCTTATATATGTTTCTCTGTCTTTCTATTCAATCAAAGTTAATAACTGGTTAAAACATCTATAGCTACTTTGTTTAAGAAAAATATTCTTTTGAACTCAATAACTCTTTTTTCTGAAGGGGATCTTTTTGATATATCTGTATAAAATATTTTTAAACATTTCAGGATAGACATGTTTCTTTAAAATATTACCATATAAAGACTGACAGACTTGAGGCTGCATACCGATAAAAGCCCCAAAGGGTCAAAACATAAAAGTTACACAGGATTTTGGTGAATATATATCTTTCTCTGTGTTAACTTTCAGGCGTATATTATCCTCCAGAAGTTCTACTTGAACTGATGTATAGCACTCAAGACATTAGCTCAAGTACTTGCTGTTTATGCAGCTTAATAATAGGCTAATTTAAATCAGTTGATAAGAGCAAAAATAACTTTGAAGTTGATTACATATTTCCATCCATGTTCCTAGATAACCAAGATAGGATTAAAGATCAGTTTTATAAGTGTAATGTCTATTATTGAGTCTGTACCATAAATTGTTACACTCCCTAAGGAGTAGTAACCAGAGAATATATTGTAATTAGTACCACGTGGTCCAGTAAGTCCAGATAGGCAACAGTTGCCTAAGTAAGTGACTAGAGCATCTGAGTTTATCCCTTACCAAAAATGCCCTTTTTTTTTTCTGTGTATCTTTGTTGCATGACTCATTTTCCTATTGGATCAATATTAGCTAAGTGGCTACATTTATATGCCTATAGGTTGAGAGCAGTTTGACCTGGACTGCACTCACACTTTGACATTGCTATACAAATCTCCCCTGGCAAAGACCCTCCAGTGACCACCCCATGTGGGACCCCACATGAAAATCTAGGAGCTATTCTTCTCTCCTCATTTCCAATGAAACACTTCATTTCCTTTGGTATATGACTTCATTCCTCAATATTGTATGACTGGGAAGTTGGCACATTTGATATCTAACAGGTTAGGAGATATATTTCTCCCACCTTATTCATACTTTCAATCCCATGGGTTGATTGCATTTTGACCTACATTGTATCCATGTTATGACTTTGCTGTACAAATAATCCTGAAAAAAGGCCTTGGTGGCTACCCATTCAGGACTCCTTCCAGAAATCCAGGAGCAATTTTTCTTCTCTCTTTATTACTTATTATTATTTTATAATCTTTATTATGTCTCTTTTTCTCTTTCTTACTTCTAGGAAAACTCTTCTAACTTCTTTTGCTTTGTGCTTTTATTCCTCAATGTGGTGCTATCATAAACTTAGCACATCTAACCGACTGAAAGTTACATTTTTCCTTTATTAATAGCATCTTTATTTACTTTTTATATATTTCCTTGATAGATTACTGGTTCTTTCATTCTCGTCGTTTTGTTGATAATTTTCCTAGTTCAACCGTAATACCCTCTGCTACTAGAATAATAATAACACGTGCAAAAGCTGACTGTATGGTGATGGTTGTGGTGGTGATAGAAAGGAGAGAGATGATATGCCATTTTTATATTTTGTTCCTGTGAGACCCTTGATATATTTTGGGAGGTGAAGTGACAGAGTCTGAAATAAAGGCCTTGAACAGGCTAAGTGCTCTACCATGGAGCTACATCTCCATTGTGATGTTTAACTTTTAACTCTTCCTTGTTCTTTATCCTGCCACTCGTTTATCAGATTCTTCCCCGGAAGTGATGCTTCCCCAGGAACAATGCCTCCATGTCTTCTTAGTTTTAGGTGCAACTCCAGAAGCTGCTTTTGAGAAATACCAATTTATTGTGCTTACTATTTTCATGCTTATTTTTGTAATTTCTCTTTCTAAAAGTGATTGTCTTTTACGTAATTTTCTGTTCCAGTTTTCTTTCTCACAGAAGTCCTTACACTTTCCCTCATTCTCTCTCCATAACAATACTTTTCAGGCAGATGACCTTTGTTAAAATTCAGTTTTAATTTCTCTAATGATAAATAAGTAAATGTTTATACTACTCTTTGATCCATATTAATGCTTAAATCAATACCAATTATAATTTTTGTTCTTATATGTATAGAATAGTATATGGTTCTGTCATAAAGAATAAGTTTGTCATTCATACTCAAACGAATTTACTTTGAGGACATACATCATAAGTGAAATAAATAGGTAACAGATGTGTAAATACCCTATCTTTTCTCTGGTATGAGAAACTGAAAATGTAAATAAGTACTAGAATGTATGATAGTCACTGTAAAAAATAGAAAATATCTTAATGGAGATGGGGGTAGAGGTAAATGAGGGTAGGGGTAAATGGGAGTAGGGATAAATAATGAGGGGAAAGAAAAAATTGTGATGGTAAAAATGGGGAAACAAGCTCTTGTATATAGGGTGTTGTAGAGTGGCTAAGGGAATGGGGAAAAAATGAGAAGTTGTATCATACACTAGTACAAATTTTCAATGTTGAATGTGATCATAATGTGTATATAAAAGGCACCCATATCACAATTTTTAAAAAAATTAAAAAGTAAGGATGGGTTCAAGTTGCATCACAAGTAATAAGGACTAATAGTGAATTTCTTATATCAGGTATCTGTTTAAAAGAACTGTTACTCATAAATTAAACTTTCAGTTCATCAATAAAAAATAATCACATACTGAGATAGTGTCATACCAATGCACAGAAAAAAATGACCTTCAAGTAAATTCTAAAGGAAGGTTTATTAAAAATGTTTTATAAGAAGGCTAATATCAGCATCTTTTTAATTCATTATGACAAATTTGGTCCTATTTTCCTTTAATAGATATTTTTGGGGGTTTCAATTAATTTAATTTAGTTAAATGAATTGATGTTTTGTCATTTTAAAATTAATCATCCTAGCATTTCAACACTCAAGGCATGGTGGAATATTTCTCCTGAAAACTGAACTGGTTTGGTCTGGAATCAAGATTCATATAAACTACCACCCATGCAAGTCATTTGGAGAAGTGGAATGACATATTTAGATTATTCTAAAATTACAAAATTAATATACTTTCAATGTTAGAAATAATGTCTAACACAATTCAGTTACTAACTGATAGGGATGTTTGGAACATGAGTTGCCCCTACTGTATTTTATTGCACATCTATCTCTTCTTTTAGGTACAACTTATGACAAAAAAAGAAATGAAGAGTATTTTGTAGGTCATTTCCATCTTACTGTGATCAGTAAGACCAAAAATAACTGAAGAAGCCTTTCCATTTATAGATGTTAAGTCAAAAAGTGAAGAAGTTTCCTGAAGCAAATCATGATTTTTTTAAAGCACAGACTGTTGTTAGAAGCATGGATTATGACAAAAGAAAATAGTTAGTTCAAAGTTGAATATTCAAGTACTTCCAAATCTGATGTACTTTCATCATGCTCCTTATTATAATTTCATGATGTATTTCTTAGCTAAATAAGTTTACTTTGGGGGGGTTGTTCTACTATGATATAATCGTGAAGACAGTATAGTTTTTTTCATATGAAGGCTTGGCTTAGTTTTCAGTTTCAAAATGCTTATATGGCTCCATTCTGAATCTTTGCTGTCATATTCTGTCAGGATTCAGTTCTTTGTTAAAACTCTGTATGTGGAGTATACAAAACCACACCATAATTTTTTTGGGGAAGCATATGTAATAAATAACCTGAAGTCTAGGCTAGCATGTTTGTATTAGGGCTAGCTGAGTGATTCTTTTTCTTTATCCTCCTTCTTCCTACTTAATAAGCCAAAGAGAAAAGACCTTATGTAGTGTCAGAAAGTACTACACGAGGTAGAAATTGATATAATCAAAAGATAGAAAATAAGTGGATGGAATTGGAAACTTTCAAGTCTTAGATACACTGACACTGTGTTAGAAATGAAAGTTCTTTTGACTGAGTTGAATTTTAATAACTTCCAATTGGAGAAATGCCTATTATATTAACTTCTACTTACAAAGATCTAGTTACTTTTTTTAAGTTCTCAAGAAAAGTAAAAGAAATAGTAATAGAAACCACGGATAATTAGCAGAAAGACAAATAATGGTGATGGTTTTATAAAATCTGATGCTGGATTTGTATACATCTGAAAACAGAATGCTGACCACTGGCAGACAACATTGATGTTCATGGGTATATTTGTGAACATTTGGTTATGCACCAAGGAGTAAAAATGTTATCTTTGGCTTGGAAGTATAGAATTTATAGCCTGCACTGACCTTATGCTTACCAATGAAGAAGTAACATTACCTTCCACTTTCTAATTCTCTGAGCCACTAAAACATCATTCCTGAATATACATATCTCCTGGGGAAATTAGAGAGCTGAATATGGGAAAGATTAGCACAGTAGATAGCACAGAGACCATTTGTTTTTCATTATGGCACTAGCAATGGTTTATGTATTTCTAGATCTCTTGTAACATCTAGGACAATGTTTTTAAATGTAAGACTAGCAAAAATGGTAATAAGTAATTTTAAAATGAAAGTCATAAGTGATAGAAACTAAAGGCTTTAAAATCACTGTTTCATAGATGGTGGAGTACTGAATACTTACAACAGAGATTATTACCCTATGCAAAGTGCAAAGAAGAAACCCTTGCTGTGGAAAACAAAAATGAGCAGATCATACATTGGACAAACAATCTATAATTGTGGTTAAAATAAAATCAAACAAAGGCATGTTCTGTACAGGCTTGTTGTAAATGTCTCCTTAAGAAATTACCTGCACTTTATATTGCTTTTAAAGTTAGTATAAGGCCAATCTTTTATTTAAAATCTCATTTCTCAAAAGGGCTTTACAATATACAATCAGTTCTTTCTAGCCAACATAACTCGTATCAAAAGTTCAATTTGTCTTGAGTTTGAATGTGGAGTGCATAAGAACACTGCAAATGTCCTCAGTCACCACTTCCTTGCACTATGGGGAAAGAGAACCAGAAGAGGAGGTGGGTGGAAACAGATGCTACTTAAGTAGAATTCCACTTGGGTTATTTTAAGATTTAAATCCTCTACAATCTGAATTTATGATTAATTTTCTATTCATGTGGTGTGATATTGTTGTAGATGAGAATCAGAGGTTTGGCCAACAAATGTTCAGAGTAAATTATAGATCATTTTATAATTTGGCATTTATTAAAGGGCCCTTGATTAATTGCCAGTTTGCTCTCGTTTTCTTTCCTTGAAGATGGAGGTGCTTCCTGCTCTATTTCCTTATATCATAGCATGAGAACTGAAAATGTGTCTGCTATTCAGTTCTTTTGAACTTTTATCAAAACAGTTTGACTATAGCCAAGGCCATAAAAAAGTGAAGTGTAAAGATCAGAGTTACTTCGACTCTTGTGAAAGAAATCACTGAATTAATTGGTTAGAGTGCACAATCATACTCACTACTGGCATTATTATGAAGCAATAGAACTAAGTTTTAATCACTAACAAACAGCAATAACTTTTTTAAAAGGTCACTGAAGCTCTAATATAGAAGAAGTAATACCAACATATTTTTTACAAAAGCAGAGATAGTGTTCAGCATGGTTAAATTCAAAAACAATAAGGAAAGGGACAGAATTCAGACTTTCCTAATAATCTAAATAATAAAAATCTAAAATAATAATCTAAAAGCGCATTTTTATATTTTAACAATACCAAATGTTAAATATTTACTTAATCCTAGCTTACATATATAAATAGTTTATTTTAAAGAAAAATATTAAATTCACAGCAAAATAAAGTGGGAGCTATAGAGATTTCCCTTATCTCCCCAGTTGTGACACAGTCATAGTTTTCTTGGCTACTAGTTTCTCCTTCTCTTGTGGTTCATGTTGGTCATCAACCTGATTGGCTAAAGAGAGATGCCTAGCAGATTAATAAAGCACACATCTAAAAATTTGTTTTTTAGGGGCTGGAGACTTGGTTCAGTGGTTCCAGTGCCTGCCTCGCAAGTGCAAGGTCCCTGGTTCTATCCCCAGTAACCACATACAGTGCTGGGTGTGGTGACTCATGCCCATCAGCAGTCAGTTCCACATACCACAGTGCCAGGCATGGTGGCTCAAACCTGTAATCCCAGCACTTGGGAGGCAGAGGCAGGAGGATTGCTGAGTTCCAGGATTGCCTGGGCTACATAGTGAGCTCAGGGTCAGCCTGAACTCCAAAGCAAGACCCTCTCTCAAAAAAAAAATGTTTTTTAAAAAAGCCCACTTCTGGGTATATCTGTGAAGGTTTTTCCAGAGATGATTGGCATGTGTAACAATAAACTGAGCTAGAAAGATCCCCCCTTTCTGAGTGATAACATCAGATAGGCCAACAACCAAAATGGAATAGAAAGGGAAGAGGGAGGAAATCAGCCAACATTTGCGAAGCTCCAGTCTCTTAGAGTGGCTGTCTTTTGTTATTTTTACCACGGGTGAACACCAACTCCAACTGGTTTACCTCTCAAGATAAAATGGCAGCAGCAACTCTTCAGGGAACTCCCAGGCCTTCAGCCTCAGTCTGCTGCTGCACCCTCCGTCCCTTTTATTCTGTGGCTTCTAGCTTCATGGACTGGGGAGCTACTAGGTCCTCTGGATGTCCCGCGTGCAGATTCCGTTCTAGGCCACCTTATCTCTAATCATGTGTCTATGTACTAAGTTCCCTTGCATAATTTGATAGATAAATAGATAGATGATTCTGTTCCTCTAGAAAATACCAATACAATGTCCAAAGTGGTACATTTGTTACAATTAATGAACCTACGGTGAACAGTGGCATGCAATTATCACATCCTATTGTTTATATTATAGTTCACTCTTGATTTCTATGGGTTTGGAAAAATTTAATGAATGTATGTACATTATTATGGTAACATACAGAGAAGTTTTTCTGCTGAAAAGTTCACTGGACTCTACCTATTTGTCATGTGGCAAGTACTGATCTTTTTATTGTTTAAAAAGTTTTGCCTTCTCCTAAATGTCAAGAAGTTAAAGTCACATCGTATCTAGCTTTTGCTCCTTGGCTTTGTCATTTATTAATGTATTGAAGGTTCCTTCATATCTTTTTATGACTTGGTATCCCACTTTTTTAGCCTTCAACAATATTTCATTGACCAGATACATCATAGATGTTTTACAACATGATGGAGCTTTTCATGTGCTTTTTTGTCAGGTGTTTATTAAGATTGTTGACCCATTTTAATGTGGTCATGTTTTCACTATTGAGATTCGGAAGTTCACTGTATATTAGTATATTTTGGATAACAATCTGTTACAGTTTACAACTATCTGTTCCCCAAAACTCTATGTTCAGAGGTGCGCTTTTGGAAATTGACTGAGTCAAGGGGTGCTATCCTCTTATCAGTGGATGAATCCATTGAGGCGTTCATGGCTGATTGTGCTACTAAAATTTTATATATAGCCAGCTGTGGTAGCTCACGCCTGTAATCCCAGCACTCGGGAGGCATAAACAAGAGGATTGTTGAGCTCGAGGCTTGCCTGGGCTACATAGTGAGCTCAGGGCCAGCCTGAACTACAAAGCAAGACCATGTCTCAAAAAAATTATATATCTACACACAAAAAATGAATTTATACACAGACCTTATATGTTTCACAAAATTTACTCAAAATGGGTTGCAAACTTACTTTAAAAGCCAAAAACTAAACAACCTCAAGAAGAAGGAAAAATTATAGGGAAAATCAAAGTGATTTGGGGTTTGGCTATGACATTTTAGACATAAAGCTCTGAATGAAAAATTCATAAACTGTACTTCATTAAAATTAAAAATTTCTGATCTGCAAATGATACTGTCAAGGGAATGAAAAGACACCACAGGCTGAAAAAGTACTTGCAGAAGACATATTTGGCTGATAGCTAAGTCATAATAATATTTGAATGCCAATAGTAAAGAGATTCAGATCCATCTCGATCAGTTTACTAAATGTAGGGTATGCTGGAACTAAAGGGGTGAATAAGAAGTCAGTAAGGACAATCAGCTTAGCTAGGTGAGCTAAAAGAAGCCCATTTGATTTGAGACTTTTAGATCTTAAATTTGAGGCAAGAAACAGAGATGGAAGCTAAGACAGTTATAAACTAAACAAATTATAAATTGAACAGTATTAAACTTTTATGATGTCAGTGCTCTCTTTAGTGTCTTACAGATATTGGACTTAATAATACAGGAAATTTATAGGGAAACACAATCACCTAAAATGTTAACTCTCATTCTGTGTATTTCCTAAATATTTATCTTGTAACAACTTTGTACCAAGACCAGTAACAGTCTATGGATACAATTTGAGCATATTCTTGTCAACATTTTTTTTCTTTAGGCTTTTCTTGTCTAGAATGCTCTCACAATCCAAAACTTTCATGGTTATTTAGAATGTGAATTTTAGTCTACAGATTCATGTTGACAAGAATCATATTTTATTTCGATTCACTTAATTTTGATTTCAAGCCTCTGAGCCAATAATCTCTAAGGAAATTTAATTTCCTGAGTTATTTTGAGCCCCACCCTACCCTGGAATTTTGTACCAATTCTTAGAGTCAGGGCACAGTTCAAAGGCATAAGTGGGGGGGATTGAAAATCTCCTTATTGACAACAGCAAACCAACTTATATTTGAATAGTATGATAAAACTGAACAAAATTAATATTAAACAGGTTACAGTAAAAAGTTATTTTTATTTCAAGAATGTTGGTTTTACAGCTGGTAACAGAAGAAAGAAAGAAAAAAGTACTAAACTTAGCTACTTTAGCATATAAATAAAAATGAAGTCTACAGATCAAAATAGATTCAACCAGGGAGTTTTGGGAATAATTTTTTCTGTTGCTGAAAGTAATTGCTGCTTCATATTTCACATTATTTTGTGTGACATGTATTTTGAAAACTTGAAATTTTCCTGTGGTTTAATTGTTCTTTACATTTTCATGATTTCTGTTCCTTAAGCTTAAATTGTCCCACTAAATATGTGTCTATAGTTATATAAAATTAATTTATGTATTTTGTTTATTTTATGTGTGTTTAATGACAAGTATCTCTTTGCAGGATAAATGGAATCTGTGCACTATAAAAGATGTGTTAGTTCAGTAGAATTAAAGGAACTTGGGATTCATATTTAGTCAGTATTTACTTAGTTTACTAAATATGTAAGCTGGTACACTTTAAATTTTTCAGAACAGTAAACATTTTTTATAAACTGTAATATTTATTTTTTTAAACACATGCAAGTTCTGCATATGTCAAATAGTATGAAAAACGTTAGTGTCAATTTATAATTATTGGCCAGATATTCCTGGAAATCTAAAAAAAGATCTTTATTTAAAATATAAAGCTACAAGATTCTTCACATTTTAATAAAAAACTGTGCAAATATGTTATTAACTAATAATTCCTACATTGATTTAATAGATTCTAAAGTACATTCACAATTAAATGATAAAGATATCTTTATTTCAGTATATTTTACTGTAATGAAATCTCTACCTAATTATGATGTAATATTTACAATTGAGCATCAGAGGACCAAGATTTAGCTCAGAGGTTCTTGAGCCTGCCTTGCTGTCAAAAAAAAAAAAAAAAAAAGAATCAGAGTGGAATTTCTAAAAAGTAAAGAAAATATAGCAGTGAACATATTTAGAAATATTACATGGGGGATGCTATGTGAATTTTTTATTTTTAATTGATTTTATTGGCACATTTTATACATACATTATGATCACATTTAACATCGAGAATCCATACCTGTACATTACAGATCTCCCCCCCGCTCTTTTGCAATACCAGGGATTGAACTTGGGCCCTTGTTGTTTCTCATTTTAAACATTCCCCTGCCCTCCTACAATTCTTCCATCCCTCTATATACACAAGCTTTGTTTCTTTTCTTTTAAACCATCAAATTTTTTCTTTTCCTTCTTTACTTTCCAGAACCCTCTATTTCCCTTTTTCTTTTGAACATGTCTTTCATATTTCACAATACCTATCATACATTTTGGTATTCATTTACACCTTCAGAATTTCATACTAGAGAAAAGATATGGTATTTACACATCTGTCTTCTATTTATTTCACTTATGACTATGTCCTCAAGGTACATCAGTTTGAGCATAGACATCTTTAATTTATCTAAGTAATATCTCATTTTATTTACAAGAAATAATACACACACACATGCTCTCTCTCTCTCTCACTCTCTCACACACACACACACACACACACACACACCATCTTTATCCAGTCTCCCATTGATGAGCACTGGGGTTATTTTCAAGATTTATCTATAACATGCTCAGCTACTATAAACATGGGTGTGCATGTATTGCTGTGATATGAATCTTTTAATTCTTTCATATATATATACATATATACTTTGAAGATGCATAGCAGGGTCAAATGGGACCTCAAATCCTAGGTTTTTAAGGAATTTCTCCACTGATGTCCATAGTATTTGCTCCAGGATGCATCCCCACCAACAGTGGAGAAGGGCCCACCACCATTTGTTATTGTTTGATTTTGTAATAGCCATTCTATGTGGAGTGATACAAAATTTCAGTGTTGTTTTCATTTGCATCTCTCCAATGACCAGCAATGTTGAGCATTTGTTCATATGATTTTAGCTGTTTTTACTTTTTCATCTTAAAAATGTCTGTCGATTTCAGATGCCCATTTTTGAATTGGGTCTTTAGATTAGGGTGGTTTGATTTTTTTTTTTTTTTGAGACAGGGTCTTGCTTTGTAGATCAGGCTGGCCCTGAGCTCACTATGTAGCCCAGGCAAGCCTCGAACTCAGCAATCCTCCTGTCTCTGCCTCCCGAGTGTTGGGATTACAGGTGGGCGCCACCACGCCCGGCATTGTGGTATGTGGTATTGATTGCTGGTGGGCCTGAGGTTTCACGCCCAGCATTGTATGTGGTTACCAGGGATCAAACTCAGGACCTTGCGCTGGGGAGGCAGGCACCAGAACCACTGAGCTAAATCTCTGGCCCAAGGGTAGTTTGATTTTTAAAAAATTCTTTATATACTCCAGATAGTAGTCCTTTGAGAAACAGCTGCTGAAATTCTTTACAATAATAATATTGTATTTTCAGTCTGTTGGTTTCTCTTGCTATGAAGCTTTTTAATAAGATGAGATCCCAGTCATTGATACCTTCTACTAGTTCTCATGCTTCTGAGGTTTTCTTCATAAAGTCTTTCCCATGCCAGTGTCTCCAAGAGTCCCACCTAATCTATTTTCCAGTAGGTTTAGTGTGTCTATTTTAACATTAAGTTTCTAATCCACTTTGATTTTAGTTTAGTACATGGTGAAAGAGATAGTACTAGCTTTAGTCTTTGGCAAGTTGAAACCCAGTTTTTCCAGCAACATTTATTAAAGAAGCTCTTTTCTTCATTTACAGTGTTTGGCTCCTTTGTAAAAGTGAGGTGGCAGAGTATATCTTGAATTGTTTCTAGATCTTCTAGACTGTCCCACTGATCCTCAGGTCTGTTTCTTTGCCATCTCCATGTTGTTTTTATCACAATAGCATTGTAGTATATTTTCAAGTGGGGATTGTGATACTTCTCCCATGATCTTGTTGCCTAGAATTGCTTTTGATATTTGTAGGCCTGTTCTGATTCTAGATGAAGTTTTGAATTTTTTGGCAATATGGCCATTTTGATAATATGGTTCTTTCTACCCAGGAACAATGAGTGTCTTTCCATTTTCTGATATTCTCTTCAATTTCCCTTTTCAGAATGCTATAGTTTTCAAAGTAGAGTTGTTAGATTGATTCCTAGGTATTTTGCTTTTTTGGATGCTATTGTAAGAAGAATTGATTCCCCAATTTCTTTCTCAGTGAGTGCATTGTTTGTCTATAAAAAAGGATATTTATTTATAAGTATCAATCTTGTATCCAGCAATAGTACTAAAATTGATGATTAAGTCTAACAGCATGTTCACTGAGTTTCTAGGGTCTTCTCTATAGAGTATCATCCATATATATATATATATATATATGTATATATATGTATATATATACATATATATATATAAAATGTCAGCAATGACAATTTAACTTCTTTAATTTTATTTATTCTTTCAAAAGCCAACTCTTTGATTTATTGATTTATGTCATTCTCTTAGTGGCCATTGCACTAATTTATGCTCTAACCCTTGTAATTTTCTCCCGTGTATGAACACTGGGCTTTTCTTGCTTCTCCTTGTCTGGTAGGTTGTTTCTTTGAGCTCACTCTGCTTTCCTGGACTGGGAATTCACTGCTATGAATTTCCCTCATAGAACTGCTTTCATTGCGTCCCATAAATTCCAGTGTTTTGAATGGGAATATCATTTAATTATAGAAAATGTTTAATTTCTTCTGTGACCTATTGCTTGCCCAGGAGAGATTTGTTTGATTGCCATGTGTTTCTGAAGTTCTTGGAATTTCTTATGCTATTAACCTCTATTTTCAAAGCACTGTCATCTCAAAGTATACAGGGGATAACTGTCAAGTCCTTTGCAATTACTTAAAAATGTTCTGTGAATTAGCATGTGGTGTGTTTTACAGAATGACTCATGAGCACCTGAGAACAATGTATATTCTGATTTTGTGGGGTGTAATACAGTGTAGATATCTATTGTCTATTTGTTCAAAGGTTTGGTTCAGTTGAAGTATTTCATAATTGATTTTTTTTGGTTTGTTGATCTATTTGTGACAGTGTACTGAGGTCTCCTACTCCTATTTTATTAGTACTTATCTGGCTCTTTATTTCTGTTTATATTTGTTTTATATATTTGTGTTCACTAGAATTTGGTGCATAAATATTTATGAATGTCATTTCTTTCTCTTGGATTGTTCTCTACGTGAGGATGTAATATCTTTCTTTGTATTTCTAATCAGTTTTGGTTTGAAATCTCCTTTGTCTGTAGATAAGATCACCACTCCTGCTTTTTTGTAGTTCCCTGTCACATGAAGAATCATTTTTCATCTTTTTACCTTAGTCTATGAATTTGTTTCTGAATTAGGTGAGTTTCTTGTATTCAACATATTGTAGGATGTTACTTTTTAATCCATTCTACCACTCTTTGTCTTTTAATTGGCACATTGAGGCCATTGATATTAATGATTATAATTGATAATTTATAACTGATGATTAATGGTTATATACTGATGCAGCCCTGTCATGATGTTTTCCTGTTCGTGGCTCTTTTATTCTTTGCTTTTCCCCTTTTACATTCAGTTTCTTGTTTTGCCCAAAAGTTCATGCTGCTGGGTGTTGTGTGACTGTGACACTCATTGTCTTTTTCTAAGATATTGTTCAGAAATTTTTGGAGTGCAGCTTTTGCATTCATGAAGTTTGTTAGTGTTCTTTGTCATGGAAGTATCTTACTTCCCTATTTATTTCAAACTATAGTTTTGTAAGCTATGTCCATCTAGGTTGAAGGTTCTTTTTTCTTTTTGGGGATTGAACTACTTCACTCCAGGCTCCCTTTGGCTTGAGTGTTTGTGTTAAAAAGTCTGCTGTAATTTTGATAGTCTTTCTTTTGTATGTGATTTATTTATTTTCTCTGACTGCTTTTAATAGTTTGTTCTGTGGCATTCCTGAATCTTGACTATTGCACGCCTGGATAGATTTTTTTTAGGTCATGGCCACTTGGAGTCCTATATACCTCACTTATCTGTATATCAAATTATTTTCTTTTCCTGTGAAGTTTTCTGCCATTGCATCTGTGAACAGTTTTTAAATATCTTTTGCACTATCTCTTGTTTCTTCATTGGCTTTAATCAGTCTTATATTATTCTTCTTTGCATCATATAGCACCTGATAAATTGTTTTCTCATGGTCCCTTGATATTTTACATAGATTGTTCCTTTTCTACTCACTGGCTTCAATTCTGTGTGTCTGATATTTGGTCTTCACGTGCAGTCATCTTGTTTCACAAACTTACATTGGAGTTTTTCATTTCCTGGAAATCTGAAGCTGTTTAACAGATTTAGTTGCTTTTGTAATCTGAGATTCTATCATGTTTCTTTTCTCTTTTTTTTTGGTGTTATTAATCATGCTTTTCACTATGGACCCTAGCTCTGTTTTTATCTAGGGAATTATCTCTGATGGTTTTTATGTAAGATTTTTCTGATTTCCATTTTATGAGATCCTCCTTTGTTGCCAGGTCAGATGGTAGTCCTGGTGATTGACTTCAGTTTGCTTTATTTCCTTTTCCCTGGATTCCTATGTGGTGATGATCTTGTGTTTTGATTTATGGATTTTTTTTCTCATTTCTATGTTTTTGTGATTGTTGATGTTTTTGGTTTAATTCTCAGTCTGCTGTCTGGGCAATTCTTATTACAAGCCTCTGTCTTGTTAATATTCGGAACACTTAAGAGATGATTATTTGGGCTGGATATTTAGCTCAGTGGTTCCAGTGCCTGTCTACCAAGTGCAAGGTCCCTAGTTCCTAGTTCAAGCTCCCTGATAACTATATACAACAATACCAGGCATGGTGACTCACACTCCCTAGCAATCAGTACCACATACCACAGTGCAGGGCTTGGTGGCTCAAGCATCTAATCCCAGCACTTGGAAGGCAGAGGCAGGAGGATCGCTGAGTTTAAGCCTTACCTAGGCTTCTGCATAGTGAGCTCAGGGCCAGACTGAACTACAAATTGAGACCCTGTCTCAAAAAAAAAAAAAAAAGAGATGACTACTTCATACGTTGTCCTCCTTGGATATGTGATAGCCCTTAAGTGAGCTTGGTTCTGGGACATCATGAGAGGTACAAGGGTTATAGTCAATAGGATTTCTTCACTCTGACTATGGGTTCTTTTTGATATATTGGACATGGAAAAGTCATACACCAAAGGCCTCTGGATAAGTCTCAGCACTCCTGCTGCACTTATTCAGCATTTGCAGACAAGTAGATGGAGTTTCTTTGTGCTTCTCCCCATGAACCAGTTCCATTAGAGGTCAAGGTCCAGGCACTAAGTAGAGGCAGGCCAGATTAGCGCACCACTGCACTGCCAGTGCAGCCACACCACTTACTCAGTGTGTACAGACAAGCAGATGCAGTCTCTGTGGGCTCCTTCTGATCTGCTCATCTGGCGGGACATCAGGGCCCAAGGGCTTTGGAAATGGGGGCCAGACATGCATGCCACAGGCCTGCCCATGCAGCAACACCCTGTAAAATGTTTTAGAACATAGAGTCACTGACATTAACTGTTAGTAAAATAATAAAGAGTTCAAATGCAAAGAGAAAATATACTAAGATCAATCAATTGTAGAAGAGTATAATGCAAATAATCACGGGGATTTGATGGCTGGAAACCCTCTCTCCCAAAATGAGAAATATTAATAGGCTTCATGTGTACACAAATGCACACACACACACACACACACACACATCTACACATTTTTTTTAACTGAAAATACTCCATAAGATAACTGTTCATTACTTTTTCACTAGTGACATAGGTTCCTTTATTCTCCTTTCTTTTCTCTTTTGTTTTTCCAGTATTGGAGATTAAACTCAGTACCTTTTCACTGAGCTTGCTCATTTTATTTTTTACTTTGAGACAGGATTTTACTAAAGTTCCAAATGAAACTGGAATTTGCATTTCTCCTATATTAGGCTATTAAAGTGCTAGGATTACAGGCATGCACCATCACACCTGGCTGTTGGTTTCTTACGTAAAGAATATCCTGTTAACAGTACTGAATCAAAATTAAAATGTAAATTTAATGAAAGAGAGAGGAAAGTATTTATGAACATGAATACAAACGTTCTGGATTAAATGTAAATGGAGTCCAACATAGTATTGATAGTGTGTGTTCTAGACAAATATGTAAATCTTTTTATGAATGCAAAGATAACTGTTAGCAAACTATAAGTGTTTCTTCAAGAGGAAAACACGCACAAAAAATCTGAAATATTTTTAATAAGAGTTGGGAATGGAAATACATTTTTTAAGAAATTGACATAACTGAGATGAGACCATTATAGGTAGGTTTGTTTTTTTAAGCTGTTCAGAGCTATAAAGGTAGTTATTATGACGTAAAAAAAAAATTCTGGGCTGGGGATTTAGCTCAGTAGTTGCAGTACCTTTCTTGGAAGCACAAGGTCCTGAGTTCAATCCCTGGTACCAAATACTAATGATTAATAGCAATAATAATAATAATAATAATAATATTTTCTGCAATAAAGGAAGTAGCAAGGATACTAGTTTTTGGTTAAATCTGCTAATAAAGGACTTTATTCTTCCCTTTGGATTAAAGCAGAGATGATCAATGGAAATCTTTTTTTTTTTGAGACAAGGTATCGCTTTGTATTTCAGGCTGGCTCTGAGTTCACTATGTAGCCCAGGCAAACCTCGAACTCAGCAAATCCTCCTGTCTCTGCCTCCCGAGTGCTGGGATTACAGGTGTGAGCCACCATGCCTGGCAATGAAAATCATTTTTAATTTTAAAAACTTCAGAATAGGAAAGGTCTATGTCCCACCTCATGCCTAGAAACCTGAAAAGAGACAAGTGCACTCAACCTGTCCAAGTAGGTGTAGCACAGGAGAGCAAAGGAGACATATTTATCTGTGAGTTTCAAGGGAAATGAATCTATTACAATATCAGAGTCTGCATGAATCCCAATGTACAAACAGGAGTACACAAGTCTCTCCCAAATGACTGAGAGCAGTCTGATTGTAAATAGCAATGAAACTCAACAGTCTTGTGTATGACATGATAATAACTAATACCTTTGCAATTATTGTGTAGAGAAGTCATGACCGAGTCCTAGTGCTCCTGCTGATATATCACTAAATCAACTGAGGCATGTTTGAACTGACTAGGATTTGGTATAAACTGGAAAAAATATATATCAGTAGGAAAAAATGAGGACATAACATAGAGGTCAGGTGTGAAAAGTAAAAAGATATTTTTCATCCCCATGAAATTATATAATTCATTTTATATCTTCATACATATTATGTATATACATTTCTTTTCCAAAATCTAAATAAATATATACATATATATATACTTACATGTAGTTATATATAAGTATATAAAAATATGTGTATATATATGTATATACATATATACACACATATATATACACATATATATATATGTGTGTATATATATTGCATGTAAGCATGGAAAAAGAGAAGAATCTGGAGTAATGTATCAAAAGTCAGCCCCATTGTGCCAGGTGTGGTGGCTCGCGCCTGTCATCCCAGCACTCAGGAGGCAGAGACAGGAGGATTGCTGAGTTCAAGGCTTGCCTGGGCTACATAGTGAGCTCAGGGCCAGCCTGAACTACGAAGCGAGACCCTGTCTCAAAAAAAAAAAAAAATCAGCCCCAAGGACAGGTAAGGAACCTTTCCAGTAGGCAACATACAGAGAATGTACATACTTTTTGCTCCACTCATTTTTGTCACTCTGGAGTTTATAATGAAAATGATTATTTTTCTTTAAAACAAAATTAATTTTAAATTTTCAATATTTGAAATATATAACTATATAATATACACTATTCAGGTATTTAAAAGTAAATTTTATGATTTTAAATTGTGCAGTTTTCATTGACTAGCCTCTTTTAAAAGCTGTAGATTTTCCAATTGCACTTATAATAATCACAGATGTCTCTCATTGTGATGTATGTAATATCCATGAGGAAGAACTCTACTTGAACCAGCAAAAAGGATTTCTGTGTCATGCACATTTCTCAAATTATACTAAGAACAAAACAGCTTCCACTAAATCAGTTTTCATAATATATATTGAGTACTGTGCCTGATTTACTGACTTAAGTACTTTAGGAGTTCACATAAAATTCCACTGTTTCAAATTCATTTATTGAACATGTCTAAACAAAATTTACAATAATCTTAGATGTTGTTTTAATTAAAGCACTGAAGATTTATATAAAATAATCTGATTTTCACAATTTTTGTGTGTTAGCTTGCTTACAATGTATTTGTGTATATATTTTGTGAAATTTTTAAAACACCTCTCAACACTTGGTAGGTTTTAAAAATTATAAAAGAGAAGCCAATATATTATTTTATTTTTAAAATACTTATTTTGAGAAGAAATAGATTTTTATTTCATCCTACATTCTCTCTCAGATTAGATTATAATCATACTTCAAAATAAAGCTATAAAATTTTCTTCTAATAATTGCTCACTTTCAAAAGGATATTTTTACTTAGATCACTAGTTATCTTTCATTACATCTCTATTTGTATGACAAAATTTCATGTAAGACTGTATTGGCTATCTTATGTACATTATTCATACTATCAATATATTTTACAATTAATGATATGCAAATTAGTTGCATAAATATATACGTTAGTTTTAGGACTATATCCACATATGTTGATCTTGCTCATTTTTCATACTAAATTTATTTCATTATAACATTTTCCATAGGGCCAGAGATTTAGCTTAGTGGTTCTGCCGCCCACCTAGCAAGCACAAGGTCCCTGGTTTGATCCCCGGTAACCACATACAACAGTACAGAGTGTGGCAATCAGTACCACAAAATACAAATGCGGGTTTGCTGCCTCAAGCCTGTCATCCCAGCACTTGGGAGGCAGAGACAGGAGGGTTGGTGCATTACAGGCTTGCCTGGGCTACATAGTGAGCACAGGGCCAGCCTGAACTACAAAATGAGACCCTGTCTCAATAAATAAATGGATAAAAGAATGAATGAATGAATGAATCAATCAATAAATAAATCTCATGAAGTAAATTGTATATTAAACAAATTCTTAAATATTTAATGTTGGTCAGCAATTTATGAAATTTTTCATAAATTATAGGATATATATAAATATTATAAAAACTTTTGATTGCATGTGATATTTTACCAATAATAGATGGAAGTGAGTTATGTTATATAAATAACATGTAATTTTGTTGTTTTCTAAGGGTGTAGTATATAGATTAAAAATGATTAATTTTACAATTCTCTTCTCAGAATTTATTTCCAATTAGTAATAATCAGACAAATTAAGCACCAAGTATGAACCAAGTGTGACACAGCACACAAAGAAGAGTTTCAGCTGATTTTCTTCCAATGCGTTTTGACTCATGTACACCTGTTTCTCACTACCCAGTAGGAAAATTATAGAAACTCCATAGGACAGAAAAATTAAACACTAAAGGAAGGCTGAATCAGTCTAAATACTTTAAAAATACCTTTTGATTGTAACAGAGAAAGCATTTTAGACAGTTCGTTGTTTAACAATACACCTGAAATGAAATATTAAAAGCATTGTGCTTGTCAGCAATAAATGTCTTTTTAAAATCTTGTCAGTATAATAATCCTACACACATTTTTCTGGCCTCATTTCAGTGGATTTTAGGAGCTTTCTCATAAATACATTCTATTGCTTAAGTTAACATCTGAAATTACACATGAGTAATTTTTTCTTAGGTACTGAATTTATCAAGAGAACATTAGATGTAAATTGTCTAAGCTGTTTTGGTCAAAAATGTTGATATATTCAGATGCTATCTTTTCTTTTAATCTTTTTATAATTTCAGGCATCATTATTTATTGAATTCTTATATGGCATCCAGTTACAAGCATTTACAGTGTAACTATCTAATTTATATTTGCAGTTGTTAACTATAATTATTTCTACTTTTAAAGTGAAAAAAAAAGATCAAACTTTCCAAGTTTTCAGAGTTAGTTAGCAATACAATCAGAGTAGTAACTCAAATTTCTTTTTATTTCTAGAAATCACAATGTTAAGAGTTGTAGCTCTATCAAACAGTATTTGTTCAACTGCTGGTTACGTATTTTAAGAATGTAGTCTGATGCAGGGCTTGGTGGCTCAAGCCTATAATTTCAGCACATGGAAGGCAGAGGCAGGAGGATTGCTGAGTTCAAGACTTGCCTGAGCTACATAGGGAGCTCAGGGACAGCCTGAATTACAAAGCAAGACCCTGTCAAAAAAAAAAAAAAAAAGAATGTACTCTGAAGTACATTATTATTTGTAGAAAACAGCTCTGGATTATTCTCATGGCTGTTGTAGTTTTTCACTTGTACTTGAAGAAAAGTTCTTTTTATTTCTAGATGTTATTAAAAGGAGTAATAATACCTGCTTCCCCAATCCTTCACTTTATTTTCAAGAAACAAATTATTACATATGAGCACATGATAAATGTTCTATAGACCTATGAAAAGTTATTGTATGTAATTACCATATATTAGATCCTCCTATAGAATGGAAAGTAGTTATTAAATTAAAGTCATTATTGCTTAGGTCTTAGCAAGAAAGAATTTCTTCCTGTTGGAGGAGATGGGCTATAATACAGAGTAATCATTATGAACACTAAGCTCAGAAGCAATTTCTTGAAATCTAGAAGCTTTTCAGAAACTCAGACCAGGTTAATATACAAGGAAATCTTAAGTATTTATAGTGAGAAGTACTGATTCACAGAACTTCAGTTCCTCTTGAGTATGGTGTTTTCAATACAATGTTGTGTCAATTTTTCAATGGCACTGATTTCTGGGCTTGTTATATACAGACAGAAATAAAGTTCAATGATATGAAATTGACATTTCTAGATTTCATCATCTATTAAGTTGCTATGTTCATTTATAATTTCCAGAAGACATCCAGAAACAGGCTCTAGGACCCTTTAAAACAAGATTCATAAACTCAGATATCCAAGTGCTGTGTAAAATTGATCAAGTTACAGGGATGACATCGATATAATCTTGAACTCATTTTTTTTAATTCTTCATTATTGGTCATTGTACATACACATCACTATCACACTCAATATTGGGAATTTGTACCAATATATGACACAATTTAATTCTCACTTTTTCCCATTCCCTTGCCCACCCCACAACTTCCCACCCCCTAAATACATAAGCTTTGTTTCCCTTTTTTTAATTACCATCACCTTTTTCCTTTACCCCTCATTACTCACACCCCCACCACATTTCCCTTTGAATATTTTCTACTTCACAATATATACTCCTAAGTGAAATAAATCAGTCGCAGATGTGTAAATATCGTATCTGTTCTCTGGTATGAGAAACTGAAAACGTTAATGAGTTCTAGAATGTATGATGGATATTATGAAATTGAACTCATTTTTTTATATGAAAGAATGTGGAAACTTCCAAATTTCCAAATCTTCAGGTTGTTGGGACACAAGTAGGAATGACATCTTTGAGTAGAACCGTTTCAGGTTTTAAATGTTAGAAACTAACTTTTCAAAAAGGCAAGCGTACTGAATGAAATAATCCTGATCATAGGCTCATAATCTATAAATCAGATGTTGATGGTGCAGTCTTTACATTAATCTCTATATAAGTGTCCCATTATCATTTGATACTTATCAACACCATGTATTTCTTTCCATTTAAGATAGATTCAGAGCACATTTTCAAGGGCCTGGTCAAAGCTATTATTTCCAGGCCATTTTATCAGAGGAATCCTTTATTTCTACTTTAAGCAATACATAAGTTTTTAGAATAGTACTGAAAACAATGGATTTTAGAGATGGTCTCTCTACTGTGTGTAGATAGAGCAAAAATTTTCATGTTGAGGAAACAGGTGCTCAAGGGCGCTAGGAGCTTTGTGTCAGTGGAGGGTGACACTTATTTTCATAAGCTTCTAAAACAAAGCCAGGGCCTTTCTGGCAATTATGTGGACCAACTGTCTGTGCACAGTGGGATATTCTTGCTAAATTTGGAATGGCACAGGGCCAATTTCTCTCTAAACTTCAGGATATAAGATGACCTCTCCCAACAGAATTATTGCTGCATGCTTGTATTGAAGTGACATTGGGAAGAAGGGGGTAAAAGGAAATGAAACTTGAAGCACATGCTTGATAGATACAAAGGTGTGAAGTAAATTCAATTAGTATTAAATGATTAAAAAAATAAAATCTACTTTTTACTATAATTCTAAAATGGCCATACTTGCTGATATTTGGTATCAAATTGTATACCTTAGGTTCAAATTTTCACAATAAGATTGAGACAAGATCCAATGGAATTTTGATTAATATCTCTATGTGGGATTTCCAAGAGGAGTTGGAAGAGAAACCAAAAATAAAAGAAAACAGAAATATAGTCTCTTACACTCATAGTTACCTCTATTAATTTTCCTATCACCTTTCAAGGTCTTCATACATTTTATCATGATGACCTTCTGAAGAGAGTTTGAAGCTGTATTAATTACCAAGATGTCACTGTTGTTGAAGTTTGAAAAACTAGGTCAGTGGATGAACATTTACTATGCTTAATGTTTCTTTCTGAAGGTTAAGACATCTTAGTCAGTTTGGCAAGGGTCAGTTTTAATGTCCAAAGAATTAAAATAATGACCAAAGCTCCACTCTTAAGAGGTTTCAACTATTTTGAAATCTAACATATTTTGAACAGCATATTAATTCAGAAGGTATGACAGTTTTTGTAGAATGGGAAATTTCCAAAAGAAATTTGGTGTGGGGATGTAATGAGTGGAAGGAATAAATATGATTCTGAAAGAAAATAAAAGAGCATGTATATACGGGGTGGGGAGGTGTGGGTGGGTAGGGATATGGGTAAAAATGAGATTTGACTGTGTCATATATTGGCACAAATTCCCCAATGTTATGTGTGATTGTGAGATGTATATAAATTGTACCAATAAAGAATTCAATTTAAACAAACGTATTTAATTTTTGGCACATACTGAACCTGAATTAGTAGGTGGAAAACCATAATTTTCTTTAGAATATAGGTAAAATTAATATTGACTAGAGTACGTACAAATAAATGCTCTTTATCATTAGTAATGTACAGTTATAAAATTGGTATGCTAAAAGTGAACTTTCTGACTTTCAATTTACCTTACAAAGCCACTGAAAATGAAGTTTCCTATCATGCTCTCTAAACAGAGCACATCAACACAATTCTATTATACTCTGTGTATACCTTCATATAATTCTCTTTAAACTTAGAACATATCATGGTCTATCTTGGGTAAAAAGGTATCAGTTTCTTTCAAGAGCCTAACACCCTTTCAGACTCAAATATCCACTTTAATAATAGATCAGTGTGGATGGTTTCAATATCTAAATTAAAAAACATTTCAAAATCTTCAACAAATAAAATTTCTATTCAAGGTATCTTGGAAATGGGTATTGAACACTTTAAGCTCTACTTTTTTAATGTGTCAGGCCTCTCTGTAACTCAAAGCTGTATTTTAACTCTTAATATATGAACCACAGAATATGAAATCTAGAATAGATTCTCCCACTTATTTCTTAGTTATAGCAGAATATCAATACTGTATTTCTTTGCTTGGTTTGTATATTTTCTTTTTTTTAAATTGAATTCTTTATTGGTACAATTTATATACATCTCAAAATCACATATAACATTGGGAAATTTGTACCAGTATATGCCACAAGTTAATTCTCATTTTTACCCATATCCCTACCCACTCCCCCTCCTCCCCCCTTTATACATGCTCTTTTATTTTCTTTCTGTATCATATTTATTCCTTCCCCTC